>APFE031565193.1:0-18426 GCA_000404065.3 Pinus taeda
CTTCCTCTGTTGAGTTGTAGTCAGTGGCATCTATTTGAAAGAATTTTGGCTCCTTACATTTATGACCTGGGGAGTATTTTTCATCACAGTAGTAACATAGTCCTTGCTTCCTTCTTTCGGCCATTTCCGCAGGGGACACCTTTTGGACCTTAAATGTTTGAGTCGTGTTATGAGCTTGTGGGGGACGACCTTTAGCGGGGAAATTTGGGCGACTGTATTGGGCTGCTAATGCACGTTCCACCTTACGAGCTACCTGGCAAGCCTCCGTCCACGTGGGAGGTTGGTGAAGTAGAACTTGAGCTTTGATGGCTTCTTTAAGACCGCTGATAAAACATTCCGTGTAGAACTCATCTGTGAGACCCTTAATGCGGAAAGCTAAGCTTTCAAAAGCATTAATATATTCCTCCACTGTACCAGTCTGTCGGAGCTTAGTGAGATGACCCAAATAAGAGTCTTCTTGTTCAAATTGATCTCGAAGAGCTTTGGTAAATTGGGTCCAAGTCCTAAAATATCCATTGCAACGCTGATGCCATTCCCACCATTGCCACCGTTCATTTTCGAAGTACATGCTCCCCAACATAAGCTTAGTCGCATAATCTAGGATATGATTCAATTTGAAATACTGCTCCATTTGTGCTAGCCATGTGGATGTGTGAGAACCGTCAAATTTATGCATATCCAACTTAGGAGGTCGCTGACTGGGTGGTGAATGGGTGTGCCAGGCATGAGGAGAGTGGCTAGATTCACCGTAAATGCCTTCATGGCCATTATACCCCTCCTCGTGGGCTTGCTCCTTGCCGTTTGACATAAGATCCTCCTTGCCTTTTTCCTGCAATTTCTGTAGCTGGATACTTAGTCCGCTAAGCTCTCTGTTCATTCTATCCAGATCTAGTCTACGAAGCTGAGTTTGGATTTCGTTCACATTTTCTTCCAGTTTGTCCATCCTTTCATTGGCCATCGCTTGAGCTCTAGTTGCTACCATACACTGACCTGATGAAAAATTGGGTTTGCCAAAAAATTTTCCCAATTAATTGAATGGTACCACCATGCTCAGCTCGTTGTCCTGATTTAAATGGGCTATATCACCCATAATCATCTCGGAAGATCTCAGACTCCTCTTTTTTTTTTTTTTTACTCCTAGTGGAGTTTTACTCCTTGATTAATACTGTAGTCACCAAATCCTAAAAATGTCAATGCGGCCAAAAGTCCTGCGACAATTATACCCTGGTATAGGAACCCTTCACAACGCTTCTGGTCTGGTGGATCTGAGAGATCTGAATGGCGGATCGGGTAGCGCTGGACGGCTAAACTGACTGCTTTGGCAGATCTGATGAATCTAATAGATCAGAACTGGTTGATTGGGACCGATGTCTGCTGCTGCTGCACTCCTTTGCTCAAGCATATCTGGAAGAGATGATGAGTCAAAAGGAACTTAGGGTCTTGAGGAGTGTCAGGTGCTACGGATCGCAATATACATAAGGGTCTGGCAGTAGTACTCGACCCAATGTTTCAGGGCTCTAACTAAGGAGGGTCGACTGTACCCTTAGCCGTACCACCCGACTACCCTATTGTACGGGTGAGTAATCTCTCCAAGTGCTGTTCTCGGTGTACTGTAGCCGCAAGACGGTCGTTGGTTTATCTATGGCGAGGTTTTCAGGGAGCCTATGGGGCTTCCGATATACCCAGAGGGTACGTGGAAGACAATCCGTGCACGGTTCTGTCTAATGCGCTACTACTCGAAGGGGTACCCACAGGGGTTACAAGGGAGTCCAAAAGACGTGACCACCTTTTGTATTTCCTGCGTGCATGCCTCCCCAAATCCGCAGATTTATGCGCTCAACGACAGATCCCGTGGTTTAAAGCGCCGGAACACGTCTCGAGCCAAATTTTTTTTCTACTAATTGGAGATCCCACCGGCCCTGGAAAGAGCTCTGATACCACTTGTTATGCTTCTTGACCTGCAAATGATACCCAAATACAGAATATGCGAAGAAAAAAGACCGATAACACAGAATATGCGAAGAAAAGATATCTAGAACACAGAATAACGAAGACTTTATTATTCAGAGAGTAATGTTCACTTGCCTCTTCGAGGGGGCAACCTCCAATAGAGCAGAGCTCGATTACAAAAATGAGACACGATGCTCCTCGTAGGGAGTTACTATCCTTTATATATGACTCCTACCAGTAATACCACGGGTCAATACCGCTTATTACTAATACCATCGGCCCATTTGCAACTAACTGTGGTTCCTTTATTAATTGCGGATTAACCACTTACAATTATTAATATGGGCTTTATTGACTCTTGACTATGACGTGGTCCCATTACATAGATAAGGGGGTTAGGGTGGGACCCTAACATTTATCACACGGCTGTAAGAGCGTGCTTCCTTCTCAAGCCTCTTCAAGCGACAGTTGAAGACTTCCTCATGGACAGAAGCGAAGACTGCTTACATTGCAGGGACCTCCAAGCTGAGCTCGAGCAATCATATCAGCCATATCACCATTGATTAGATGTTCTGTAAAACCAGTTTGTTGTTGTCTCAGTTCATTAGAATCTACACCTGCTCTAGAAACTTGTATGTGAACAGCAAAGGCATTTATGTGTATTGTCGCACTGAAATATAGTCACAAGCTCCTACTATGACTGCATATTTTGTAAAATCGGAGCTAAGTCTCCTCCATCCTTTTTTGAATATATAAAGCATTCGATTTCGTAAAAAAAAAAAAAAAAAAAAAAAAAAAAAAAAAAAAAAAAAAAAAAAAAAAAAAATCATAACATGGCTAGATTTTTGCCCATGGAATTTCCAAGGGTTCACCTTCACATCATAGAGGGACTTAACAATACACCCCACATCATAAAATGACTTAACAATACACCCCATTATCATTCATTATACACACCATGAACTAATTTTTATAAAATTTTAAATACTAATTCAATTATTTAATTCAAATTTTAAAAATTTAAAATATTTTTTATTAATAATTAATAATAAATATTTTAAAAAATATTAATTTTTGTTTAATTATTAAAAGTAAATAAAATATAATTCAAAATTTCCACCAAAATTTGTCCACACTATATAATAAGTAATAATAATAAAAACTCTATTTAAAAATTTAAAAAAATTGTAACTCAAATACAATAGTATAATAATTTCAAAAGACAAAATAGAAACCTTTAAAGGTTTCCATATAATAAGTTACTAATGATTAGTCTACAGTTGTAACTCAAATACAATAGTATAATAATTTCAAAAAGACTAAATAGACACCTTTAAAGGTTTCCATATAATAAGTTACTAATGATTAGTCTACAGTTAGTGCGAGTCCTTTTCACAACACTTTAGATAAAGAAGTATATTCCAATTAAATTTTATCGGTTACAATCCAACTCACCATGCTCATAATTTGTTTTTTATTTTTTATTTTATTTGATCTAAAATATACCAAAGTAGTTATTTGTATTTTGGTCGGATTTTTGAAAACGGTGTTAATGATTCGTGCATAACACTCAATGATCTTTTCTCAGAATAATAACACAATAAAACACTCAACACTATTCATCATCAGCCAGGAAAATAATAAATAATAAATATAATATTTTCAATATAATAACTAAATAAAACACCTAAGCACTTATGAACCAACATAAATAAAAATTAAAAATTATGATATCCATTTGGGAAGCTAACTAATGTAATGATCTTTTATAGGATATTACATAAAATAATTAAAAAAGGGAAAACACTAAAGATTTTTATATGAAATTTAGAAACTAGTATGGTATATATTTATTATAGTCATAACTTCAGAGATTAAATTTCTTCACGTGTGCGAATTTATTTTAGAGTGAAAAAAACAATGTGTATTTTTTTATTGCTGAAATTGTATTTTAGAATGTTATAAATATTAAGTCATGTGTATTGAGCCATTTTATCAACTTACATTAAATTGTTTTTTTGTTATTGATATATTTGTAAATATACATCAATATTAACTTATATTAAAATATATTATACATAACCCACATCTATATTTTATTCTATACAACAATAAATTTTTTAATTTTAACATTCTTTTTCTATATATAGATATATATGAAGTTGATATTACATGTTAAAAATCTTATTCGCAATTTTTTTTTTACATCTAATTACTTTACATGAAATTATATTCTCGGTAAATGTACACCTTCAAGTGAGAGTACTAAGTCGAGCGGTTGGACGACTGGTGGCTTTGCAATCTAAACTAGGGTTGGCCGCTAGTAACCATGGCGGGTCGTGGAGGAAGGAGTTCTGCTCCCTCCGATAGTCAAGTAGTTGCGAACAAAAGCAAGGGAATTGGTCTGCATCGCTTCAAGAAACCAAAGGAGATGATAACTGAGGATATTAATACAGGAAATATCAAACCTCACGGATAGAAAGAAAATCACGAGGAAGATAGCAAGGAGAAGAGGAAAGAGGGTAGCAGTTAGAAAGCTGCACCTATGAGTGTGACAGGGGTCTGTAAATCCAAGTCGACCATTATTCCTCGGGTCGTTTTAAGTGACCCAGCGCTACAGGTGCACAAAGATCATATGGCAAAACACGCGATTATATGCAAATTTATGGGGATTTGGCCGATGGAGAAGGCCTTTCACGCATGGATAAGGAACCACTTGAAACCAAAGGGGGAAATAAACCTTTACCTTGGATCCAAGGGCTTCTTTACGTTGGTGTTCACGAGCTTAGAAGATAAAGACAGAGTGTTCGAGGGAGGGACCTATTTTTACGTTGCTGCAGGCCTTTACATGTGACCATGGGTGATGAATTTTGTCCCAGAACGAGAAACGTTCACTTCAGTACCGGTATGGATAAGACTATACTCCCTTCCTTTAGATTATTGGTTGTCAGAGTCTCTAAAGGCTATCGGCAACAAACTAGAGCATTTTATAAAGATATTAGATGTGACTCTAAGAGGCAAATACACTTCATTCGCTCGGATGTGTGTGGAAATGGAATTATCTGGGGCACTTCTGGACAAGATCATTTTAGAAGTGTATGATGAAGAATGTGTGCAGGCGGTGGACTATGAACATGTCCCATTTAGGTGCTGTAAGTGCCATGAACACGGGCACCTATACAAAGACTACCCATCAAACAAACTAGAGAGCAACACAAAAACCACCCCAAGCAAAGATCCTGAGGGTTTCACTAAGGTGGGGGGTAAAGGGAAAGGAGGAAAGCGGTACCAAAAGAAAATCAATGAAGACAGGAAACCGAGCCATAATAGTTTCAAAATCTTAGAAGAAGAAGTTGGAAACAACGGGGTAAACCAGGAAGCAAAGACTAATACTAATGAGAAGGATAGGGATGCTAGCATGGAGGATATACCAAAGAACAACCAACAAAAGGATGATCTACCGAGCATTGTGGAGCTCAGTAAGGACCATGAGATGACCCCAAGTGAGGTAGGAACGGAGGACCATGAACTGTAGGAGATTATTGAGAGGGAGAACTTAGATCTAGAAAAGTTTCTAGAGCAGGGTATTGCCAAAGGGGTTGACTCCCTGCCAAAGGAGGAGTTTGACAAGGTTCAACAACTCTTCCTCTAGAGATCCCAATTGAAGGGTTCTGGAGTCAAAAGAAACCATGACAGCCAGGATAATAGAGGGATGAAAATAATGGAGAAAACATCAGGCCACTCTTCCAAGAACCCCGGTAGGAAAAGAGGAAGAAAAAGACAGAATGAGATGTTGACCAAATGTGGAAAACTCATGATTAACTCTGGTAAGATGAGAGATCTCACCAATTACTCCTTTACAAACCTTTCTTAATGAAGCTTACAACCTGGAACATTAGGGCCTAGGAAGTAAAAGGAAACAAAGAAATCTTAGCAGTAGAATAAAAGAAGAAAAACCAAATATGGTTTTTATTCAGGAAACTAAGTGTTTGATGGACAAGATCAGAGAAATACATAGCAAATGGTTAAGCAAGTATGAGTATCTAGAGGTTAAGGTAGATAACTTGGCAGGAGGGATTCTTACGCTTTGGGATCCCCAGAAACTTGGAATCCTGGATGCGGAAGTGTCCAGGAACTATCTATCGCTGGTGATTCAACCTTTGGGTGATAGGGAGACTTACATGATTACAAATGTCTATGGTCCTCAAAAAATAGAAGACAAACTCAAGCTTCTCACCTCCCTTGAGGAGCTGAGAGAGAGATATCCTGATATGCCCTAGTTTCTGGCTGGGGATTTCAATATGATCAAATCTCTTACAGAGAAAAAAGGTGGCACCAGAACACTGGGCACAGACTCCATTGCCTTCCAGAACTTCATAAATAAAATGAGACTAGTGGATGTTGAAACAATAAATAGCACTTTCACCTAGAACAACAAGAGAGGAGGGGCTTCTCAAGTTGCCTCTAAACTAGATAGATTCATAATATCAGAGGACCTCCTTCTCACAGTCCTTGACAAGTCAGCTCTAATCCTTCCCTTTGGAGACTCGGACCACTAGCCTGTCCAGCTTGAAGCCACTTTTATGGGTACACCAACGAACAAACCTTGTAGGTTTAAAGATGTCTGGCTCTCTCACCCTGACTTCACCAACAATATTGACAAATGGTGGATGGAAGATTTTCCCATTCAAGGCAATAAAATTTTCATGCTGCAACAAAGACTTAAACACATCAAATCCAGACTCAAAATTGGAACAAAAAAGAGTTTGGTAATATTTTTAAATCCAAAAGAGAAGTTGAACAAAAACTCCAGGGGATTAATCAGATCATAATCACAGATGGTTTTACCGAGGAAAGGAAAACTCAAGCTGACTCTCTTCAGAAGGAATGGGAATATAGGTGCATGCAAGAAGAGATATTCTGGAGATAGAAATCAAGAGTGCAGTGGATTAGAGAAGGGTAAAGAAACACAAAGCTTTTTTATAAATCAACTTTGGATCACAGGTCACGTAATAGAATTTCAAAACTCAGAGATTTTCAAGGGAAAGAGCTCGTCTCCCACAAAGACATGGAATCTGTCCTATTACAACACTTCCTTAGCATTGCAAAGGAGCCTCTCTTATACAGGTCACGGTTCATTAACAATTTCACAAAGTACATTCCCAAGCTTGTAACAAGGGAAGACAATCACAATCTTAACATGCAAGTGTCTGAAGATGAGGTTAGTGAAGTTATCAATGAGATGCAAAATGGGACAGCTCCTGGCCCGGATGGATTCAATGTGGACTTCTTCGGAGCATGTTGGAAAACAATCAAACAAGACATCCTTGATGTAGTGGAAGACTTCAGAAGATCCAGAATGGTTTTGAAGGCTCTCAATGCCTCTTTCATAGCTTTGATTCCAAAGCGGGAGAAAGCTATGACACCGACAGATTCAGATCCATAGCTTTATGTAATGTGGTGTACAAAATTATTTCCAAAGTGATCGCTAACAGACTCAAGCCCCTTCTTCCAGATCTTGTCTCAGAGGAGCAAATTGGTTATGTGGAAGGAAGACAGATTCTCAATAACATCATACAAGCTCATGAGGTGGTACACTCTCTTAAGAGCAATAAGCAAGCTGGTATGATCATACAGCTTGACCTAGTGCAATCTTATGACAAGCTAAGCTGGTCTTACATCAGGGTAGTGTTGAGAGCTTATGGTTTCGACTACAACTAGATTAGATGGGTTATGGCCCTTGTATCCATGGCTAGTTTCTCAATCCTGCTTAATGGGTCATCCTCAAGAACCTTTATGCCTTCTAGGGGTCTCAGACAAGGAGATCCAATCTCCCCCTTCCTCTTTTTGCTTATGATGGAAGGGCTAGGTAGAGCGATAAAAAGTGCAAGTGCTGAAGGAAGAATCCAGGGACTAAAACTTACCATAGATGGAGCTGCTTCAACTCACCAACAATTTGTGGATGACACTATGCTGCAGGGCATTCCCACGGTCAAGGAAGCCAAAGCTTTTAAACAAATCTTGAACGAATTTTGCGTGACTTCTGGTACAGAGGTAAGCCTTGACAAATCAAAAGTTTTCTTTTTTAACACTGTCATTGCTATTTAGAGAAACCTCACCAGAATTCTAGGGTTTCAAAGGGATCAGTTACCTTCTAAGTACATTGGAATGCCTCTTACAGACAAACCTCTAAGCAGGGGAGTGTGGGAGCCAATAATTAACAAACTTCAAGATAGGATCAGGAAATGAACATGCATATCTTTGAATTTGGTAGGGCGCCTTGTGCTTACAAAGGATGTCCTACAGGCCATACCCGTTTTCATGATGTCAGCTCTTCTTGCTCCTATAGGAGTTATGCAACAGATCAGGAACATTCAAAGAGATTTTCTTTGGGGCAAAGGGGAAGAGGAAAAGAAATGGGCTTTGGTAGCTTGGGACAAGCTCTGTAAACCTAAGGCCCATGGTCGTTTGGGGCTTCATGACCCTGAAACATTAGTAGAGTTTCGGGTGCAAAACTTTGGTGGAGGTGGCTTAAGGAATCGACAACCCCTTAGGCCAAGCTTTGGAAACAGAAATATGCAAATAATTGGCAGGAGAGGGATCATATCCAAATGTCTGGGCTTATCAAGGGCTCCCCACATTTGGAATCTTGCTTGGGAAAATAGAGCCATTGTCCAGTAGCACAGCTTCTGGGAGATCCAAACTGGGAACCTGGCAAGATTCTGGGAGGACAGCTGGCAACAGGAACCAAACTTGTTTAGGGAAGAACTAACCGCTTTCAAGAATGACACTGACAACAAAGATTTATGCATCGTAAGTGACTTCCAGGATCAGGTAAGGAATAATGGTAAATGGAGAATATGGAAGCATCTAGGCTATAATAAAGAGAGCCCTTTGAAAGCTTAGGCAGACTCTCTTGCTCTAGACTTGGAACAAAGGAAGATTTTGGTATCATCCTCGTCTGACCAGCTGAGATGGGGAAGAAATGTAGAAGGTAACTTTAACCTCAAATAATTTAAACGAATAGCCCTAGGGTTTGATTATCGAAAGCCTGATAAGGTGTGGAAGGACCTTTGGCAGCACTAGTATTGGATAAAAATAAAGATGTTTATGTGGTTGGTTCAACAAAAGAAAATTCTAACTTGAGGAAATCTTCTGAAAAGGGGTTTTGTTGGCCCATCCAAATGCCATCTATGTGGTTCACAAGAGGAGACGATGGAACACTTACTCAACCTCTGCCCATTCACCTCTACCTTGTGGGATTGGGTGGCCTCAATCTCCAGGCAGACTGACAGGGACAGACTCAGTATTACCAACACTTTGAAGAATTGGAGAAAAGACTTCTCAGGCAATGAAATCATCAACAAGGCTTGGAATTTGGTTCCAGGCTTCTTAATATGGGTTGTCTGGAAAGAACGCAATGGCAGGATTTTCAAGAATAAAACTGGCTCAACCCAGAACATTATTGCACAAATATGAAGACAAATCAAAGAGACTGTTGGAGCCCTTTGAGGGAGACCTCCTAAGGACCCTACTCTGCCCTAGGACGCTCGTATATTGCTGCAGTTGGGTCTCCATTCGCTAGTTCCCCAGAGCATAAACAAGGGTGTGAGCTAGATAAATGCTGGTAAAGACTTCTGGCAACCTCCTCCTCATGGTTTCTTGAAATTCAATATAGATGGTGCCTCTAAAGGTAACCTAGGGATGGCTGGTTTTGGAGGGGTCATCAGAGATGAACAGGGGTGCATTAAGGATATCTTTCACAGTCATTTGGGGACTGCCACTAATAACATGGCAGAGCTCATGGCCTTCGAGCAGTGCCTGGAAATACTAATCGAGTCAAATTTACATAATGCCATCATTGAAGCAGACTCTGAATTGGTTATTAGTGCGGCCAAGAAGATATGTAATGGAAAAGCACCTGGAAAAGTTTCAAAACATTGGCGGCTTTTGTAGGTCTTTCGGCGCATTCATTCCCACCTACAAACCCTAAAAACGATAAGCTTCGTTCATGTGCGAAGAAAAGCCAATATGCTAGCTGATCGTCTGGTGAACGAAGGAGTGTTTTGCAAAGAAAGTTACAATAGGTATGTTTGGGATTGGACACCCTCGGGGAACTTCCATGAGGACTGTCAACGACAGGCAGCCAAAGACATGGTGTACTTCCAGACTATTAGGAATGAACACGAAGGAAGACTAGTGGAAGCAGGAGTAAGCGGAAGAGAAAGTCATTCTTAACCGTTGATCCCTCAAAAATGCATAAAACAGATCTTTCTACAGGGGAGGGGCACTTGGTCAATAGCAAGCTTGTTAGAAGGTCGCCGACCACAGATCTTGACAGCCTTTGTCACTGAATGGCTATCGGGTGGGAAAGTGATCGAAAGGTTAAATATTCAAGCGGACTCGGAGATTTTTAGATCAACGGTTCATAATCTTCTTCTGGTCCGTAAAGAGGGTAAAGATCATGCAAGTTTCTGAACTGATATCTCGAAGGACTGTCAGATCAACAGGGGCCTAATCATATGGATATCAGGTTCTAAAAGTAATCAAAGGTTAAGTCTCAGACTGGACCCGAACATTTATAAACCAATGGTTCATAATCCTTATCGGATCCATGAACTAGGTAAAAGGGGCGCATGTTGCTGAGGAGATAGTCTACATTATCATCAGATCTTACAGGATCTGGATCGAAAGGATATTGGGTTTCAACATGGGAGGAGGTTAAGTCCAAGAACGGACTTGAAGTTTTATACATTGAAAATTTATTTACCCTGTTGGCTCAGTAAAGCTGGTAAAAATCGCGCATATCTCTGAAGCGATTTCTTTAATGACCATTGGATCGCTGGGGGTCTTATCGAATGGCCATCGGGTTGGATAATGGGCAGAGGTTTAGATGTAAGATTTAGGTATAAGGTTTCAGGTTGTTTCAGGTTAACCTTCATCGGGTTAGTCCTTATTGGTCTTTACACTTGTAAAGACATGTAATATATGTAATATTTCTTGCGGTTAATAGAAGGCTCTAGTCTTACTTGACCAAAAAAAAGAAATTATATGTTCATTATATTAGGTCATATGGACAACTAATTAAATATGTATAGCAATTTTTTTTCTTTTTTATTATAGCCTACATTGCTTTTCTATTTAGAGAATATTTTATTTTTATTTTAAGAGGAATAGACATACTTACACATCGCTTTTACACTAGGCTATGGAATAAGCCTCTCAATAAATCATGTATGAACACAAAAAATTAGAAATAAATCATATATGAACAAATAAATTTAGAAATAAATCATATTCATAAATTAATAGTTTGTGTAATTTAGTTTATGTATTTTCAATTTTGCAATTCATACATAAAGTTAAAAGTGAAGAATTTGTATTATCCAAAAGTTTTATATATATATATATATATATATTCAAGTAAAATGTATAATTTTTTTTTGTTTATGACATGCAAAACTTTTATATATCAATGATTTTATTATTATTAATAATTACTATTCTAAATTTTACAGTGAATATTTAAGAGTTTGGTAACTTTACAAAACATGAATTTAATAGAAAATATGATAATTGGTAGCCTCTTTGAGGTTTATGTTGGTTGAGACAAAGTCTTAATTCCTTAACTAGTGCATGATATCATTTTCCTTTAATTCCCCATTAGCTTGAATTCACAAACATTCACTTAGAGTTGGATTGCCTTGATTGTGCATCTTTGCACAAGCTTACCACCATATTTCTTAACAAGTTGTAGTGAGCTTCAAGGGTAGCAAATTGTTGTTTTTTTATATGTGTAACTATAATAGAAACAAATTGAGAAATGGATTGATGTTCATTGTCATGTACTTTTGAGGTGATCGAGAATATAGAAGTTTTGTCACATCGGATTAATTCTTCTAATTTCTTGTAGCTCTTTGAATTCCATTAACACTAATCCAAAACTAGAGAACCAAACTAGAGCGTCAAACAATCCAAAAAACCCATAGAATGACTTCAGTGACTTCCCTAAAGTTGCCAACAAGAAAATTAAGAGTGAAAGTCAAATTGCAAAGAAAAAACAA
Organism: Pinus taeda; assembly: GCA_000404065.3. Lineage (NCBI taxonomy): Eukaryota > Viridiplantae > Streptophyta > Pinopsida > Pinales > Pinaceae > Pinus > Pinus taeda. The sequence continues at coordinate 12,015 of APFE031565193.1, forward strand.
AATCGAGGTTGTAGACGAAATTCAATTCTTGAAATAGGGGAAACCATCTAGTCCATAAAATCTCCACCAAAAGTCCCCACAAATGTCAAAATTTGAGAACGAAGAAGCTTCAAGATTCTAAACAAAAAAGATGAAATAACAAAAGAGATAGCCCCCCAAGTATTAGTGTGATTGCTTAATCTAGCTGAAGAAATCTAGACCAAAGAAGATAGGGTGTAATTCAAGAAAAAAAAAAAGCAAAGCTAAAATCTCCCATGTACTAATATAAATAAGAAAGAATAACCCTATTGAAATCCTTCAATCCTCATTTTTACCAGATCAAGAATGATTGTTACCAATTTGTAAATAGTAGTAATTCTATCAAAGTAGCTAAATATGCGAGATAACATTCTATAGTCCATCTGACACGTTACTTGATATTTTTGCATAGTCCCACCTTGCCTATGATATAATTCATACAAGAGTTCAAATCACCATTTTGCCATGAGCTCAAACTCGTGAGGGGGTATCTCGGGTCTCTTCATGTTTATTGCCTCACATTTGAAATGAGGCAAGTGTGTGATTGACATGTGGATTATTAATGCAATGATACTTACCATGAAATGCATAGAGTTTAATTATGGTATGGCTTGGCAGTTTGTTGAACAATTAGTCCTTAATCTCCCCAGCTTCTAACATCTTGGCTTCATTTGTAAGAGGATTTGCCTATTGATTGTTTTCCCTTAGGATCTTATCGAAGGAGATCCTTGAAAACTGTCGACCTCTTCTTGAGCTTGGCTAATAAAGAAGTAAGCTTAAAATCAACTAAGAAGGCTTTCATGGTCATCAACTCTATAATTATGCTTAAATATCCCACCATTATAAAATATTGAATTCAATAGTCTAGAACCATGAACATATCTTGTTGTAAAACATATGCTTAAACTTAGGTAGTAACTAAGGTTCGTAATTCCTATATAGAAGTTCACTTAATTTTTCCTACAAGATCAATGAAGATCCTCTATACTTACTACCCCTCATCATATAAAATTGTTACCTCTCATATTCTTAACTTTTTACGATAATATAAAAGATTTCTTTGACATGGAATGAAAATGTCATCGACTCTCACACTTTTTTTCTTGCTATATGACAATGTCAAAAGCCAAATTTTTTTTGTAAGCTCTAATTATTGTATTAATAGAATAAATATGTATAATACATAGGTTGGGATGGCGCCTCAATTAGCCTTAATTTGTCAATCTGTAAAGTATACCACAGGAAATAATCGAGGCCTAATCCTAAGTTTATCAAAATGAACTTGTTGTGCATGACATAGCAGGTGATTACATAACAAAAAAATGGCATCAAAGCCATGAAATTGTATCACTTGAGAACATAAAACATAAATACTAGATAACATACCCAATGAGCATGTTGAAGCCAGTGATCTGGAGCAAGACACACAAGCTAGCTTCGAGGTGGAAGGTCTCTATTATGATGATTGCTTCCATTCTTTGCATGCACTCATCCATAATCTGGTAGAATAAGCATAACTCTTCCATGCAGAGGAGAAGCTTGTTGCATCTTTCACTGCGATCAAAGAGGACCTTTCCCAACAGTTTCTAAGGTGCTGGTTTAGATCAATGGTGTGGAGATACTAATTGTAGTGTGCTCATAGAGTACCCAAGTTTGGAGCCCAATTCACCACTTCCTCTAAGACTTTTGAGTTGAAACTTCACTTCTCTCATCCATAGTTTCATGTTCAATATCAACAATCTCATGTTGGGAAACCAATGGTATGTGCTCACAATACCTATCAGCTGAAGCTTAGGCTTGATTATGAGCCTGGGTGTTACTTTGAGCAGCATGACTTCCAACCCCCCTCATGGAATGAGCCCTTTGGCGTGGCATAATGTCAAGGCAATGGATGCTACAGTCGTTTGTGAGAAGGCAAAGGAGAGCATTTTGTTAGTAGGATATGGTGCAAGGGTGGGCAAGCCAGTAGGGAGAGAAAAGGATGTAGTGAGAGAAAGAAGGGAATAACTAGCAATTACTTGAATCTAGAAGTATTGAACATAATACACTGAACCAAAGATAAACCATAAACAAGACCAAACTTTAGTTGAGAAACCCAAATGCATGACAATAATGTATACTTGAGAACACTAATGGTGAGGAAGAGTTTGCTCCTTCAAGCTTGAGCATGCATCGTTGAGTATAAGAGCCCACTCAAGATGAATTTCTTCATTGAGACAGAAGAACCGCTGAAACGAAAATGGAAGACAATGGGGGGGGGGGGACCAAGCCAAGAGGGCTTGGTCCTTTAGTTTTCTTGGTGACTCTCAGATTATACCTCAAGCATTTTCTTACTTGCTTAACGACCTTTCTCTTCCTCCTTGCATAAATCATTCTCCATAATGGGAATATTTCGAAACCTCTTGTAGTTTTAGTGTGATATGTGTTTGGGATAAACATTGCCATTAATGGCAAACCTCATTCTCTTCAAATCCATCATTGCAATATGAATGTGATGCAATTGCATAGGTGAAGGCTCAAATGATGCGAATTCGATGTGCTTAGGTGAAAGCTCAAATGATGTGAATTTGATGTGCTCTTCATGCCCAGCTTGAACTGATAACTTTTCGACCACATTTTCCATTCTTCAACTGGAATGAATCCAAGTGGCATAACGTCAATTGTTTCACACGAGCTTAGGAGGTTGATCATTGCCATTATTTTGGGACAACGCATAAGAGCACCTCCATAAAAAAATGTAAAAAAGTAATATAACATAGAATATATATTTTTATTTATTCAATATATTTGGTTAAATAGAATAATAAGATATTTAATATCATGTAAAAAGGTAATGTAACCTAATATATATTTATATTATTTATTCAATTATATTTGATTTAAATTAAGATAATAAAGATATTTAATATTTTTAGTTTAATTTGACAATTTAAGTAATTAATTTTTACGTTAATTTCCTTTTAAATTCAAATTTTTGTCAATCTTAAAATTGAAGACATTTCAGCTTTTTCTAATATATATTTTTTAATACGCGGATTCAGGTTTCAATTACTTTTCAACTTATATTTTCATATTTAATTTCTATTGCCTATCTTTTTAATTAACTTTCGATTTTATATAAAAGTTATGTGGATACGTGTGTATAATTTTATAATAAATTAATAAAAATGTAAGTTTATTTTTTATTTTTAATAAAATCTCTCAACATAATATTATAATATGGACAAAGATAAATTAAAACGAGTTGTATTAGTGTAATTTTTTTGGAAGTTTTTTGGGATTTTTTTAGTATATTTTTTCTAAAATTAGATAGAAATTTATTTATATCATCAATTTGATGGATAACCCTTGCGCAATCTATACAAAATAAAAAAAAACTAGTTTAAATAACACAAATCAAGATTTCACTTTAATTTTTCCCCAAATTTGGATTCCAACACCGAAAAATCCAAAAAGTGAATAACTCCAAATTAAAATAGCCAAATCTAACATAACTTTGTTTTTACCACTAGAAATATTTATTTCTCTTGTAATTTCTGATCCTTAAAAAAAATGAAAAAAAACTCTGAAAATAAATAACTTGCCAATACACATTAAATAAAGGACTGTATATATTTACCGTTAAATTTTGGCAAGTCAAACTCTGAAAATAAATAACTTGCCAATAGACATTAAATAAGGGACTGTATATATTTACCGTTAAATTTTGGCAAGTCAGTTATGAAAAATAAACATATACAAGATGGCTCTTTTAACAACCATTGACAAACTGTATACAAGACGCTCTGCAACACTTCATATTTTCATCCTCTTTAAGCTAAGTTGAGTTTTCACTCTGGTCACGGGTTGTCACCTATGCTAAGCTGAGTTTTCACTCTGGTCACGGGTTGTGACCTATACACCTCGATAACTGTAACTGTTTGGATGCGCTAATTTTCTGGTAAATCCTTCGATGGAAGTCAGTGGCATTTTGCTAAAATTTCAGTTGTGTTTCTTGGAATTTCCGAACATTTTTATTCCCCTGCATTGTTCGTTTACAGAGCCCAGATTTCTGTACAATCATGGCCCCTGATGAAGAATCCTTGAATTGCTGCTGAAACGCTGTAAAAAATGCTGCAGTAACAGCCAAAAAAAACACACTCTGGGGAAGCCATGAAAAAGCTTTGAATGTGAAGAAGACTAGGGCAGGCATGGCTAAAACCCTAAAACCAGGTTAGAATTACTCTGTTTTCTATGTGGATTTGCTTCTGCTCAAGGATGAAGTGGGTAGCGCTGAGGCATGGGGTCCTGGGTTCTTGAATGGCTCAGAGGAGGTCACTGGATGGAATCCTTCACGGGTATGCATTCAACGCACTTAAACTTTTGATATTTAACTTCTTCACATTCGAACTTGTGATTGTTTTTAAAGAGGAAATATGATTGAGGTATAAATACGTTATTTTTTTGGATATAAAACTTCTTCACATTCGAACTTGTGATTTTTTTTAAAGAGGAAAGGCACTTCAACTTTTGATATTTAACTTCTTCACATTCGAACTTGTGATTTTTTTAAAGAGGAAATATGATTGATGTATAAATACGTTATTTTTTTTTGGATATAAAATTTGTTATATTTTACGAGGAAATATATGTTTTTGGGATTTGAAATAGAAAATATATGTTTTTAATTATTAAATTAATTTAAATATTTATTTATTTTTATTTTTTTTAATGGTTAATATTAACCTAGTCACTATTTATATAAGAGTGTTTTTCTTATGCTATGAAATCGTTACAACCATAATTATTAAGACAGAAAGCTAGTATGTTATTATTAAGACAAAAAGCTAGTATGTTATTAGTGAGGATTTAAATTTAGATATGGATGATAAAAATAATCATTTACCCAAATATGCAAAATAATGAAATTGATTATTTAACTACTTCTTATTATTATTAAAATTCAATATAATTTTTTAAATTATTTATTTAAGTGTTCTTTTTTATGTGAAAAAAATGTAGCAAAGTATTATTTACTGTAATTTAAGAACTTTTATGAACTTTATCATGGTATGATGACACTATAATTTGTGTAACTTGTCTTTGTAAATTATAGTGCAACAACTTAAGAACTTGTTGAATTTTTGGAATGATCCATCTTACAACAATAAGCACGAGTAAGTGTATTCTTATTAAATCAACAATAAGCACGAGTAAGTGTATTCTTATTAAATTGACAATAAGCTTTGTCATAAGTCTATTCATTAAGTAACTAAACTTGTTCAATTATTTTTTATTCGATATTAACATATATTTTTTAACTTTAAAATTGATAATTTCATAAAACTCGAAACTAATTAAATTTACCCATGATTATTAATTTTTTTTTAAGAAAAAAATGTAGTTCTGATATTTCATGGGAAATAAAAAAGTACAATAGTAACATACTCGATAACTTAAAAAATTGTGTTGAGAATAAACATATTTTGAAACTTAACATAATTTTATTTGAATAAGATCAAACAGATTAAAGGAAAAAACAAACAACACATTACCATTAGACAATTTTGAGATAGAAACTAAACGGAGATCTAATAGCAAAGCGTCTTTGTATAACAGATTTGCCATGGCATTATTTTCCCTATATGTATAAAGAACCTAACAAACAACACATTATGATTAGACACCTTTGAGATAGAAACTAAACTGACATCTAATAGCAAAGCGTCTTTGTATAAAAGATACACCATGTCATTATTTTCCCCATATGTATGAAAAACCTACCCATTATTATATTGCTCTTGTAGTTAGTGGATTTCATTTACCATGATTCTAAATAAAAAACCTTTAAATCAACACTTTCATTGAACCAATCCAAAAAAATTAAATCCTTATACCATCTAAATAAATAACATCATTTAATAATTAAATGAAGCAATTTATTTAATGCTCATAAAAACCCTTGCAAGTTAATAATTTGATTGCTTTATACTATTTGTGCTAAAGGGTTACATTGTCTTGTAATTTCCTTACAACTCTATTACATTCAAACGCATGATCTTCAAACTCTGTGCTCACTCTTATAGTATACGCCAATCTACATATTTGAAATTTGAAAACCTTTCAAAGGTATTAACAATTTGGGTTTAAAGGTATTCGCAATTTGCGTTTGCTTTTAGAAATGAAAGTTGTGTATAGTAGATTTTTATAGATATAGGAAAAGGAAGTTTTAATGTTTGAGAAGAAAAAGGATTGCAAATTATATGGGAAGTTTATTGTTACCAACACGAAAGAAAAGGAAGGAGTGGCAGTGACCTTTGTGGTTAGAAAGTGTGGTCATAGCATGGTCATATGAGATCACATTTAAAGTGCGGTGACATCATGGTTATGTCAAATCATATTTGAGTGGTTAGGT
>APFE031565199.1:0-13940 GCA_000404065.3 Pinus taeda
GCGACTTTTTGATGGATGAAATTATGTGTAATTCCACTATCAATCAAGACTACTACTGGGCGATGTTTAATAAAACCTTTGATTTTGAGAGTTTGAGGGGAAGAAATCCCTACCAAAGCATGCAACGAAATAACTGGTTCGTCAGAGACATTGTCCTGTTGGTTGTCTTCTTCTAGCGGCTCATGTTCCTCCAGTGGTGGCTCTTCCTCTGTTGAGCTGTAGTCAGTGGCATCAATTTGAAAAAATTTGGGCTCCTTGCATTTATGCCCTGGGGAGTATTTTTCATCACAGTAGTAACATAGGCCTTGCTTTCTTCTTTCGGCCATCTCTGCAGGTGACACCTTTTGGACTTTAAGTGTTTGAGTTGTGTTGTGAGCCTGTGGGGGGCGACCTTTAGCGGAGAAATTTGGGCGACTGTATTGGGCTGCTAATGCACTTTCAACGTTACAAGCTATCTTGCAAGCCTCCGTCCATGTGGGAGGGTGGTGCAGTAGGACTTGGGCTTTGATAGCTTCTTTAAGATCGCTGATAAAACATTCCGTGTAGAACCCATCTGAGAGACCCCAAGTGCGGAAGGCTAAGGCTTCAAAAGCTGTAATGTATTCACCCGCTGTACCAGACTGTCGGAGCTTAGTAAGACGACCCAAAAAAGATGATTCCTGGTCAAAGCGGTCTTGAAGATCTTTGGTGAATTTGGGCCAAGTCCTAAAAGGTCCAGTGCAACGTTGCTGCCATTCCCACCATTGCCACCTTTCATTGTCCCAGTACATGCTTCCCAAACATAAGCTGAGTCTCATCATCGAAGATGCGATTTAGTTTGAAATATTGCTCCATTTGTGCTATCCATGCCGACGGGTGAGAACCGTCAAATTTATGCATATCCAACTTGGGAGGTCGCTTACTGGGTTGTGGGTGGGTGTGCCAGACGTGAGAAGAGTGGCTAGACTCACCCTCATTGTGTTCATGGCCATTATACTCCTTGTGGGCGTGCTCCTTGCCCTTCGGGACTATTTTGTCGACCATGCTAAGTAGTCTGGTAAGCTGAAGGTCGAGGTTATTCATTGATTCTTCAAGTTTGTCCATCCTTTCATTGGCCATCACTTGAGCTCTAGTTGCTACCATACACCAACCGGATTTTTTTAAAAGTGGGACCGCCTAAAAAAAATTCACTAAGAAGTGAAGGATACCACCGTGCTCAGCTCGTCGTCCTGATTCTAATGGGCTAGATCACCAATAAGAGCCCCAAAAGATCTCAGACTTTTTTTTTTTATTGCTTCTAAAAACTCCAAACGGAGTTTTACTCCTCCCTTATCAATACTACAGTGGCCAAATTCTCAAAATGTCAATGCGGCCAAAAGTCCCGTGAAAATTATACCCCGGTATAGGAACCCTTCACAATGACTCTGATCTGGTGAATCTGAGAGATCTGGATGGCGGATCTGATAGCGTTGGGCGGTGGAACTGACTGCTTCTGCGGATCTGATGGATCTAATAGATCAGAATGGCTGATTGGGACCGATGTCTGCTGCTGCTGCACTCCTTTACACAAGCGGATCTGGAAGAGATGATGATAGAAAAGGGAACTAGGGTCTTAAGGAGTGTCAGGTGCTACAATCGCAATATACATAAGGGTCTGGCAGTAGTACTTGGCCCAATGTTTCAGGGCTCTAACTAAGGAGGATCGACCGTACCCATAGCTGTACAACCCGACTACCCTATCGTACGGGCGAGTAATCTCTCTGAGTGCTATTCTCGGTGTATTGTAGCTGTGAGACGGCCAACGGTTTATCTATGGCAAGGTTTCAAAGGAGCCTAGGGGGCTTCCGATATACCCAGAGGGTACGTGGAAGACAGTCCGTGCGCGGTTCTGTCTAATGCGTTACTACTTGAAGGGGTACCCACAGGGGTTACAAGGGAGTCCAACAGACGTGACCACCTCTTGTATTTCCTGCGTTCATGCCTTCCCCAAAAACTTCCGCGATTTATCGCGCTTTTTTTTTTTTCCACACGACAGATCTCCGTTGACACCACTTGGCCTTTTAGAGACAGACACACACATATCTTCGTCAGCCAAACAAACATTTTTTGCTATGAATGGAGGATCCACCGGCCCTGGAAAGTGCTCTGATACCACTTGTTATGCTCTTAACCTGCAAATGATACCAAATACAGAGTATCGAAGAAAAAAGATACCCAGAACACAGGAATATGCGAAAGAAAAGATACCCAGAACACAGAATAGCAATGATTTTATTATTCAAAGGGAGAATCTTCACTTTCCTCTTTCGAGGGGAAACCTCCAATAGAGCAGAGGCTCGATTACAAAAAGACACGATGCCTCTCGCAGGGAGTCTCTATCCTTTATATATGAATCTACATGCAATACCACGGGCCAATACCATGGTATTAATAATACCATCTATCTAATATTACGGCCCATTTGCAACTAACTGTGGTTCCGTTATTAATTGCGGATTAACCACTTACAATTATTAATATGGGCTTTATTGACTCTTGACTATGACGTGGTCCCATTACATAAATAAGGGGGTTAGGGTGGGACCCTAACATGATCATTGTTGTTGGACAGCTACCTTTAGGGCCAAGGGAATCTAGTTAGAGTCCCTTTTTTAATATACTTATGTTGAGGATGTAGATGATGAGAATTCAGAGGATTCTGTCATGATTAGATTGTAAAGTCTATACTCTAGACTCTAGACTCTAGAATATGGTTATTAATTAGTACTATGCCTATTTTTGGACTATGGGGGCCATTTAGAGCCTCTTTGTTGATGTATGTTGGTTTGGATGTAGATTGAAGTTGGTGCTATTTTCGTTACTGAGTCTAGCGCCTATAGTTATTAATTAGTACTGTATATTTCTGGATTCTTGAGGCCATGCAGAACCCTATTTTCGATGTATTTTGGTTCGAAAGTGGATTTTACTCGGTGCCATTTTGGTTGTATGCACCCTTGCTATTACATGAGAAACTTCACATATTTTGTGTAATGGTTTGGGTTCACATGGATATATATATCATTTGATTATTTTATGTATTTTTTGGTTGGGGTCTGTTTCTGATTTTTGTCTGCATCTAGTCCTCTTCCAGTTTTTGGGGTCAACTGGCTTGATCACTGGTCCAGTTCTGATAATACTGGTTTTTGATAATTTTCTGCTTCTAGTCCTCTTCCAGTACTGGCTTGTTCACTGGTCCGGTTCTGATAATACTGGTTTTTACCTCTCTCAGTTCTGTCCACGGCATACAATCCTTGGAAGCAACACCAAAAATATCATGAATAGTCTTAATCCCTTTTTGGAAGGACCTCAAATCTTAGAACCATGTGGTCTTTGCTAGCAGCTTGCTATTTTCTAACACAGTGGGTGACCACCAGATGGAATATTCATTGAAAGTTAGATGTTACTGAAACTGTTTCCCTTCCAGTGTAAGAATGGTTTTTTGGCCTCTTAGACTCTATAGGTGCTTTGAGCCAGAATTGTGTTTTTCATTTTAACTCTAGTTAGGGTGAGATTGTGATCCCGAAAGCTTAGGCCTGACCCAACATTTCTTTCCATTGGGAGCTCTTCGAGTAGTACTGGTCTTTTATAGTAGCACTTTCAAAGCTGCCTGGCTGTCCAAAGATCAGATTATCCACTTTAGTTGCACAGAACTAGTCCTTGAATGAGTATCAAGGATACCCATAGAATCCTGATCTCTTGATGTAAAACATACAATCCAATGAAATTTGTGGAAGACTTTTTGACCTTTCCCATATCCAGCCTTTCCTTACAGTAATGATGAACTGATTGAATGAGGGAACAAGAGACAGAGATATAGACTCTGCTGTTTGGTAGAGAGCACACGCATGCCTTCACCATCAATTATTTCCAGTTTAAATTTTGTTTCAGTTTTTAACAATTCCATTTTTGTTAGAGCTTGTTTATTGTTGGAGCTTTGCTTTTGTTAGTCTTCACATGCATGATCTGTTGTTTGTAGGGGGACACTAATCCCTAGTAAGTTAGGAGTGCTCATGCATTATAAGTTTGATGTTTCGGTAGATGGCACAGATCTTAAGGAAGGGGATGCATGCTCCAGTTCGTCTTTCAGTTGAGGCACACATACTTGGCACTCTTATCACGCAGCTAGTGTGATCAGACTAGGATTAAGGTTTGAATGAGTCACATTGAGTGCTTCATGCATGTGATCAGATACATTGTATTTTCCCTCTTCTTCCTATTCTGTAAGAGACATGCAGAGCACACCACTGTGTTGGTTAGTGAGTTTTTGCTTTGATCTCTTGCAAGGTATTCTCTTCCTTCAGTATTCAAGAGAAGATAGATGTGATTGAGAGTTCAGATCTGTGTATTTGCTGTTCGAATTTTTAGCAGTAGTGTTTGTAGATTATTGTACTTCGATCTACTGTTTTGATTGAAGCTTTCAAGTTTTCAGCTACCTAGTATCTAGTTTGTTCTTGCTGAGTGCAGAATCTTCTCAGCATGGTTCGAAAATTAAGAGCCCGTACAAAATGTAAAGGATTTGTCCAACCCCTTGTAGGTGTGCTCGTGTAAGGATCCCAACATGATTAATAGACATGGGTGGCTTCTAACACACTAGTCCAAAATCGGGCCTCATATCTTTTTACCTTTGGGGTTCATGTCCAATCTTTTTTCATGATTCTGTGAGGATAAATCACGCCTTACATATAACATCTTATGTTAACTTGTTTAATTCTTAAATAGAAGACTTCTAATTCTCAATTTTAAAATTAAAGATGAAATTGAAAAATTCAGTTTGGGCAAGCATTTTGGTAGGAGAGTAGTTGAGAAGTTCAAAATTGTTGGAGTAGGCTACCGTTTTTTAGTATATAAATATTTTTGGAGATTATTTTGTATACACTAGTGACTGCACATTCTGGATTAGCTTCTTTTCCTTCTCAGTCTCCTCAGAATCTTTACTTTGTTTCAGTGCTGTCCTTTGTTGCTTTGTCACTATCCTCCATCTCACTTAACTGCAGAGTGAAGAGTAGATGCAATTAAGGGTGGAAGCCATGAATGCTTAGGGTCCTCGATTTGTTCCCCGGTTGGCTGGTGAAGAGGAGAGGCAATTATGGGTGGAGGCCATGAATGCTTAGGGTCCTTGATTGATTCCCTGGTTGGCTGGTGAGGGAGAAAGGGAACACTCACAGTGAGGATTTCTAACAGCAAAATCGGGCACTTGGTACCAGATCTTTCGGACAGTATGAGGCAATTCTTGAGGGTTGAAAGAGATTACCCCAATTGTTATTTAATACATGATAGAGTAATGTCTTTAGATTCCAGAAGCCAGAGTGACTGTTACCCGTATTTAGTATTTACATTGAAAAATGGTGACATAATACATGGATAATGTTATTTCTCTTTCCATGGATATTTAGTAAATTATTATTTAGGTTCATTACATGTTCACATAGAAGTTTCAGCTTCATATAAGTTTTTGAATAGCGCACACATTCATTACCACATGAAAAAGATATATATTTACTATTTAGATAATTTGCATATATTCTTGAGCAATTGTCAAGCCTTCGTGTATACTCTTCAGATTGTGAAGAGCCATTATAGGAGTTAAATATTCCAATCACATTTTTACATTGAATGAGTTCCCATGAGTTTTGTCATTGATGAATTTGTTTTGTAGTTGTGCAGATGGGATATTAGAAGGCTGGAATGGTTGTTTGTTGTTAGCTTGCAGCAAAAATTGTTCCCATTTAAGATTTTATGTGCTTTCCTTTGCACCTGAATACTAGTCTATGCATTTTCTTGCATGACTAGTGTACATGTGTTAATTGTAGGTGTTGAAGAACGTAACTAGTGTCAGTCTTCATAATAGTATTCAAGTCATGATGTAATGTATTTGTCAAAAGAAAGAAAAATAAATTTTATTATTAAAGAATTTGACTTATTAAAGCATGGGTTTCATGCTTGGGTCAATTGTTTATATGTCAAAGCCTCTATTGTAGGCTTCTAGGGTTTATGTCAAGTGTCCTTGCCCATTTGTCAAAGAAGAAATGTAATTTATTTGTAAAATAGGCCAATTAGTTCTCCTCCACCAAGTCGGCCTCAAACTAGACAAGTCGGCCTAACTAAGGGGCATAAACTCCTATATAAAGACAACAACTCGACCTCATTTGGAGCACTCACTCACCAAGTTCGATTTGCAACTTCTGGGCAAGGAAAAGTTGCAGAATTCCAATGGACAAGAAGGAGGCCATTATCTTCAGATTGTGAAGAGCCATTATAGGAGTTAAATTTTCCACTCACACTTTTACACTGAATGAGTTCCCATGAGTTTTGTCATTGATGAATTTGTTTTGTAGTTGTGCAAATGGGATATTAGAAGGCTGGATTGGTTGTTTGTTGTTAGCTTGCAACAAAAATTGTTCCCATTTAAGATTTTCTGTGATTTCCTTTGCACTTGAATACTAGTCTATGCATTTTCTTGCATGACTAGTGTAGATGTGTTGATTGTAGGTGTTGAAGAATGTAACTAGTGCCGGTCTTCATAATGGTATTTTTATAGTATTCAAAGCTGCAACTTAGTAGGTTCCAACTTCCAAAATGAGCTCGGTCCTAGTTTGCTTCAAGCAGCTTCCTTTTCTGATTATAAAGAGGACAAGACAATCCCAAATTGAGCAGTGAAGCCTGGTCAAAGAGTTGATGAGTTCTGAGGTTGAAGATCTGCAGTTAGGGCTTTTAGATTAGCCCAGATCTTGAGACACTTGCTGCGGTCCTTCCTTAGGCAAACCTGATCTAAGGTTCTGTGCTACAAACAGCCTCCATCAAGTTTTCATGTCTATTTGTACTGCGGCCTGTTCTGCTCCTTAGAACAGCCTTTCGGCCCGCTGTCCAAGACTCACAAATCCAGCGGCCCTCCTGAAATGATTACAAGAAGATGCATCCTTCAATAGAGGAGAAATCTCACCAAAATTCTCTGCCCTGACCTACAGCTACCATACTGCTTCAAGATCAAACCTATGGAAGGAAGAACACACCGAAAACTTACCCAATACTTGTCCTCCTAGCTCCTTCAAGCTGCGGCTACCTCAGAGATATATTAGAGCCCTTGAGTTGTGTCAAATGAGGTTGAAAGGCACCTCTTTATATACAATTCAATGGGGCTGAAGAGATGTGACTTTTGGGCTTATTGAACCGACATATAGGTGAGGCCAACCTTGATGATTTTATATGATAGAAACATAAACTCAAAAACACACTTTTCCTTAACCAAATTCGATGAACTTTAGGTTGATTTTGGTCCTCTCGGAAAGATGAATTCAATGCCATAATTATCTTCTTCAAGAGACCTACCCAATGTGGAATTTGGCCCCAGTCTCCAATGTTAACAAAATTTCAACAGTTGAATTTGTGAAGAAGATGACCATTACTTTGGCTCCATGCAACATCAGTTGCAAGCAGATGAAGCCCTTCCATGATTCAAATCAATCCCCGAGATTCAATTAGAATACCCTTTATTACATGTTCACATCCTACATGTTTAGCGAAACAGGCAAGTCTGTATTTGTCTAGTCTTTCTTTACTAGGCGTATATTTCAGTCAGCATGGCTAACATGCACACCATGTACTCGATTACATCCTGAAATTCAATGGCATTAAATCTGCACTATAAAACAATTTGAAATACCTTGAACTTCTAACAACCACAATTTTGTTATATGTTGTACCTTCAAGGTGCACAACCACTCATTTCATCAGGACTGGCAAGTCCCATACAATGGGAAAGCAAGCAGAAGTTGAAACTTTTATTTAATTAATCCATATAGGTCAACTGATGGAGGGTCACTAACAATGAGAGCCGAGGCATATATGCTTTCTTGTATATCTTAGCAAGGGGTCATAACTTTATAACTCTTTGTGAAGATTAATTATTGTACCAACACTATTACTAATATAACTACCACTACTTTTATCTGAGTTTTTTGTTGGGACTGTGAAGATGTTTTAATCTAACTTGTTTTAATCAAAGAACTGAAATCTTCGAGCAAAATGTGCTAGATTAAATATGTTTACACAGTTCATACCAATACTCAATAGTGTTAACCTGAGAAAGCCTCCACTTGACTTCTACTTGATTGTTACCAAGGTATATCAACTATAACATGGCAGATCAAAACCATTTCTGGAGCATCTCTCATAATCTTTTGCATTATTCTAGCACTTAACATCTGCTTGTTGAATGATTTGTTTGTGTGGATGCATGTTAGGCTCTTTTGCAGGATGCTATTGTTATCACTATGGAAGTTCTTAAAAAATGAAATGCTTTTAGAATTGAGATTCCTTTGGTACTTCCAATTCTGGAATGGTGGCATTTGACAAATATCTTGGGCATGGAGCTTCAAATAGCTTATTTTCAAATCTCTACTTGACCTCAAGGAAGAAATTTAGTACCATATAACTTGTTTTTTGCATGATAACAAGCATCCTAACAAACTTTGCTTTCTCTAGAACTTATAAACTGTCTAGACACAAGCACCTTTTCAGGTTTGGCAATGAAGCAGGTGTGATGCCCCAGAGTTTCAATTTATCATTGTTAGAATGATACCCACAGACAATCAAAAAATACATTTATATCATAATGAATAACCAATTTTCTACCAATACCCTATCCATTCCCATCGTGAAAGGCAGGTTCCACTTCCAAACCAAACAATAGCATTCCATCCTCAGTCCACACTGGCACTAAAATCAGCTTTTATAACATACAGGTCCATTGTATTCAATGACTAGATACATTCTCACGCTAAAAAATAAAAACTTGAAGAAAAGTGACAATATGAAATTAAAACTTCAGTAAGTTAGATGCTTTATTACATTTTATGAGAAGAAAAGTGACAATCTGAAATCAAAACTTCAGTGAGTTAGATGCTTTATTACATTTTATGAGAAGAAAAGTGACAATCTGAAATCAAAAAACTTCAGTAAGTTAGATGCTTTATTACATTTTATGAAAATAATTCTTTGTAGTTACCCATTTTGCTTGGGATACAAATTCTTTAAATGGTGTTTCATGTAATTTATTTGAATTTTGTTGGATTGTGATCAAAGAAATTTATAATTTGTACCTTGGTTTTACAGTTTTTGGGATTCCTCTATAGAGATTTACGACAAAGCTTGGTGGACCTCGATGCTCTTTTCAACATCTTAAGGTAATTTTCTTTGCTAAACCCTAGGATACACGTTGATTTTTAGTTTTGCAAGACTCCATAAATGCCATTAGCTTTATGTGTGACCTAATTAGTTATATTTTTTGCATGTGCATGTTGGAGTGTACATCTAAACCAATTTAATCATTTTACTTGAAAATTTGTTTAGAATATTAACAAACCATAGTATGACACTTATAATCAATTATGCAAAAATTCCAAGAAAACATAAATAATTATATAACATATCACTAAAAAGAGATAACAAGCATTTATGGAAGCCAAATCGGCAAACTGTTTATTAGCTTTTCATTGGCATTGAGAATGTAAAGTCTATTTCTATGATTATTGAGAAGTAGGGAACTTTTATAAGTGAATATTTATTCACATAGTGGATGAGTAACCCTCATGGTCTATAACTTTTACCATCTTTGCCCTATTAAGATCTTTCAACAAAGCACACTTCAAGGGCCCCTACAAGCAAAATGTCCTAGGATTTTTAGGTCAATTTCACATGATTTTCTTGAGGGAAGTAGAGCCAAGTTTATGATATATTTTTTGGGATTTTTATGGTTCAAACAGACTCTGATATCGAGTAAAATTTTCTGGTAAATTCTAGATTGCAGAATGAAACAAAATGGGGTAAAAGAGAATAATTTTGGATTTTCTTTTATTAACAAGGAAAGAAGACTAGTGCCTTGATTTATTATGGGCACATTATAACAAAATCTAGCCCCTATTCTAGTCAGCGTATCATTTTGAAAATTTTAATAGATTTTGCAAGAATTCTTGTGTGGGGAAAATTAGGCATCAAGTCTTCCTATAGGGTTGACTGTATATGCCATAGGATTCACAGAGAGGAAATGCCATTGTGAAACATATAGAACCTGAAATAGTATGTTGTATGCAATTCGATTTTGTGCCTTTGAGATGCTTCACATACAGTGGGTTGGCTAATCAATCTGCAACCTGTCAATCATGTGATGCCATTCTTCTGTATGTGTTGAGTTTGTCATGTTGTACCTTTTGTTTATATCATACCTCTTGATGAATTAGCAAAGCATTCATTGTTAGGTTGTAGGTTTTTCTGGAGAATTTACCAGTGTTCATCTTCCAGAATGGTTGATGTTTTGAATCCTCAACTGGATTCATCTTCAGGATGAACACTAGTAATTCTCCTGGAAACCTACAACCATATATTCCATCCCACAGGAATCTTAAACCTGTCATATATTGTTAATTAATCAAAATTATTGTGTTGTTTTGTGGTTGCAGTAATCAAAGAAATTGATGTGCTGTCTTTCGGGTTCCATTATTTGGATACGAGTCAAAAATATTGAATTCCAAGAGAAGTTTATCGGTCAATTTCATGAGTGTTAATGCATCAGCGATGGTGATCCCATGGGGTTTTATATTCCTAATATACATGTATATTAACTTGGCAACATTGAAGTGCAAAATATTTAGTAAGAGTGCCTTTCAATATTTAGCACATTAAAAAAGTTTATGTGCTGTCTTTTGGGTTCCATTGTTGTTGACGGTATACGAGTCAGAAATATTGAACTCCCAAGAGAGCAAGAGTATATGAAAATGTTGTTCTTACATAAAATGTCTCTGAGGCAATCCAGCGTTGTTGTGAAAGACACTGCCTTTAAAATGGGCTATGATGAACTCAATGGCAAATGATATGCAAAGTACAAAGTACAGAACACATCTGACCTTATTGATTTTCTTTTGTTTTTATCAACTATAGAGCACACACATCATAATCAAGTAGAAGAAGATGGTATTAATAGCCCGAGATTCAAGAAGAATGGCATTTTGCAATGAAGATAACTTGTTCTGAGCCATGACCATAGTGGCTTTCTTTGACTCAATTTCTTCCTGAGTTCACAAAACCATAGAGGAGCTCTGTGCTAGGCAATTATGAGTTGGCTAAAGCTCCTCTTGGTAAGTAGTGAACTAAAGCTAGTGCTGGCAAGCATTATCAGCAAGCTGTTGTACTGATACTTGCTTTATTCAAACGCTTCAGCTTGAGTTTGTGTATGAGTATCAAGGCCTTGCAAAGCAAGACTTTGGTCATCCAGTAATATTTTCTGTTGACCCAATGACAAAGTCACTGCGTTGCTAATGTCCTCTGTTTTATTTTGAATATTGTCTAATTGAGATGATACAGTGCTAGCCACTTCAGTGATTTGCTTTTATGTCTGTGAAGTTAATTTTTTGAAGTTACCCTATATCTTGTCCTAATCTTACATAGAACTTTTGAAGATCAACCATACTAGTGTCCACAGTCTTCTGCATATCAAACTACTATTCTTGAAACTTAAATTAAATGCCAATTATCTAATGAGATTGCTCAAAAAAATGGAATTGCACTGATCTATAACATTTGTCATTTTATCTTGTACAACCTTTGAATTTGATCCAGCAGTTATGCTTGAGAATAAATAGAGTCTAGGGAATTATGGTTTTCATTAGAGTACTCCAACTGAGAATCTGACTGCTGCTCTCTTTTATTCAATTTGTTCACTACCTGATGAGTGGATGACTTCAACTCATTCACAACCCTTTATCTTGCTTGAATGCATTGCTCTGCAAATGATGGCACATAGCTCTTGTACCCTGTATGCAATAATCTAATCTCTAGAACACTGATTTGCAGAATCTGATACTAGCAGAATAACAACAGTAAGTAGGAAGTACTCAACCTGATATGATAATCATAGGTAGAACAGAGATGAACTCTGCTTCTTACTGACTTGGTTCTAGAATTCTAACATACTTTAACAACAAGGTAAATAATGTAGGCAATTATATCATCGCTTCATCAATATTAGTATATATAAACCCTCAGTTCAAGTAGAGACAAATTCAGTTAATAAACAAAACCAAGAATTTGTATTAAGTTTTATTTTGTTTCACTGTTGAGAAGATATTAATTTCATTTAATAGTTGATCTACTCCATGAGAACTCCCAAAATGGATCCCTTTTATAGCAACAAGGTGACCATCAGTGAGCCTCCCAGCATATATAGTCCCACAAGCACTATGTCCACACTTTTTTTTGGTAGTAGCAAAGATTTTAGTGGCCTTCTCCAACATCTTATAAGAGAATAGATCAAGTTTGAATTCTTCTGAGTGCATAGGTAGAAGGTTTGCAAGTTGTCTTCCTCCCTGGACTGTCTAATTAAAAAATTAGATTATCTATGTTGTCTGTGTAAAGCAAGTGCAATAAGACTTGCTGCCACAAGTGTTGACGAAGCCACAAGCCCAGTCTAAGATGCTTCTATTTGTGATCTCTTCGACAGTCCTTATTGTATGACTTCTCACCATGCTTTTTTCATACTCTTATGTATCCAGTGCCTTGACAGAACTCATCTCCTTGATAGCCATCTTTAGAAGCACACCTCACATTGTCAGTTACTTCTACTGCATGTTGATAGACCACATTGGGGTCATAGTGAACATCATCAAAAAGTGCCCATAACACCCAATTCCCACTTAGCCCACACTTTGCATCCAAACGGGTCAATATGGGTGTGAGTATCCAACTAATGAAACTCTGGCACTGCAACTAGAGAAGTGAGCAAAGTCATCATCTCCATGGTGCCATAATGTCTCATTCAGAAAGGGATAGCAAAATGTCCTATCAAACATGCACTGCTCATTGCAGCTCTGCATATAAGGAATATTGCACTTCAACAGTCAGATAACTGGAGAAAGTTGCTGACAGAAATTGCATAATTCTTCATGCCTTTGACACTGAAGCCCTTGAGGTTTTTAGGATAGGAAGATTAGAGAGGATTGATTATGATCCCATCTGATGAGAAACTTATAATAAAGGTTGTTCACTTAAATCCTTGCAGTATTGTTATAGAATTGCAATTTGAATCCATCCAGCTGACAATGCCTTGAATTGATATAGAAAGGATATGGAATTGAGGCATTCCCACAACTTTCACTGCATTTCCTTGTGCCCTGTGCTATGTTAGAAAACACTCTAATCAAGAAGACCAGAGGCAGCCATGAACCCAAAAAGGCCAGAATAACAAGATAGCAAAGGCTAATACTTATTTGTCTTGAAAGTTACCACATCATTTTAAGGCATGCTAAGACAATATATACTTCCCAGAATAACAAAGCAAATACCCATGTATGTTTTGTATATCCACTTGGTTTTGAAGCCTGCGATGGCAAGATTTTGCCTTTGATATGATGGGAGCGTTCATCCTATGCTCATTACCTACTCTAAACTTCCCCTGTCAGCTTCACTACTCCATTTGATTGCAAAGTCTACAATGGTCTATATCAAATCGACCCAAAAGTAGGACAATCATGGCTCAAAATATATATGCATTCAATTTCTTTGTTCATACTTTTTTTTCTTGGTTCTTGACAAGATGAGGTTGAATAATTGCTTAGACACTGTAGTAGCCTGTCTTCCATAGTGTGCTTGATTAGTACTTCATTGTATGTCCACAACCACCGACTATATGATATATATATATTTACTCAGCCTACTACATATACATACTACATATCTATCCAAATACCAAAAATGACATTTTGGACATGTGGGTTCAAACTTCTTGCATTTGGGTCATCGAGACATGACTAGTGCTTCATTGTCGAATCCTGACAGCTACTGCGTATACATCCTAGTTTACAATATACACATTGGGTATATCAACAAATCCTTGAAATGAAATATTTTTGCATGCGGGTCAAGAGTCCTATATT
>APFE031565214.1:0-11107 GCA_000404065.3 Pinus taeda
CATATCCTCCCCTTGTATATACCAGACAAACTATTAGCTCGAGAGATAGCATATCAGCTTACATCCGCATCGGCTACAAAGACTCTCAGGAATTCAAAGAAGCAAGTCTGGCCTCCTTTTCCTCTAAGATGTGGCGTCTATACTCTGCATGATTATAAACATGCAGAGAAAGAGGCGGAAAAGATTAATATACTAAATCTCGCCACTGTGCCTAATAGACGCTTTGATCCGAAAAAAAGTCGTCTAAAATGTTCTAGACCAGGCCAAACTCACTAAATTTGAACATAAAGAAGATGAGTTTGATGACCTGTTCTCCTCGGTCGAGTCGATATTTCAGGTGCAAGCGATAGAAAAGATGAGATACCATGACGACGGGTTAGTTGAATTTAACAAACTTAGAGAGTAGAGGTTGCAAACTCTGCCTCTAGATTTGTTAGCCACTACCCCGATGACACAATCAAGTGAGCCTGAATAGCAACTTACCAACGAACCTCCTGATACATCAGAAATTTTCGAAGAAGTACAAAGAAGAGAGCAGGAGGAACTTCGGAGGATAGAAGAGGAAGAAGCAAAGAGGAAAGAACAAGAGGAAACACAGAGGAAAGACAGAGAGGAAGCACAAAAGAAAGAATAGGAGAGCATACGCGAGGAGGAACAGAGAAGGCAACAGGAGCAGAGAAGCAAGGAGGTGAATGTCGACACTGAGATTGACCCAAGATTGCTCCAGGAATGGCAGCAATTTGATTCAATTATAAGCAATCTTGAGAGCTCAAGGGATGCCGATACATCCAAAGCGGCCGATACATAGGATATAGCATCGAAAGAGGTTCCAAGCGAAGGAACTAGCGGTCTACCCCCGACTACAGAATTAGAAATAATTCCCAAGGATCCTTCGGATCAAATCATTTTGCAGGTGGAGGATCTTCCTCCATTGGATGTCTTCTATAGCCCAAAACACAGGGATGTAATAAAGCGAGAGCGGAAAAGGAGAAGGATTGATCAACCTTCCCTGTTCCCTGAACAAACAGTAACAGCCAATGTAGTGTGGAAGGAAGAATTTGACCCTTCTGATGACCTGACAAAGTTGTCCCAATATGCTGGTGCCTATTCGGCAGCCACCATGGATAAGGCATCGGAGGTGAGAAATTTGTTGAAAGAAAAGGATCAGGTGATCGCTTCACTACAAACACAGCTATCGGAGGCACAGCAGAAAGCAGAACAACTAGAGAAGTTCAAGAGTCTTCCCCAGCCTGCCGATTTCAGAGCAGAGGCAATACAGATTAATAAGGCACTAATAACACAAATAAGATTGCTGTGTCATAAAATTGCCCAAGTTGAACCTCTGTGTGACATAACAACATCTATAATAGATAAATCAGTTGATGGCAGGCAGGACTTAGAGCAAGGCGATGAGACTTTAACGGATTTTCTTACTTGGCAGGACACTAATGAGGGACAGGTAGCGAACTTGCCTAAAATATTAGAATCCCATAAAGAAATTATATTCATGGAGTGGCAATCCCAATTGATGAAAGCAGAGAGAGCGGTTTCTAGATGCAAATTATCTACGAACAATTTGATTGATTTGATTAACAATACTCTCTATTTATCTAACATGATCTCTCAATGTACACCAGGTAAATTATTATTGGCCAAAACATTGGAGCAATCATGTTACCAAGAGCTAGAAAAGAATGGGAGATTGATCACAGGAATTAAAAGTTTAACTTGGGACACCTATTGGTTGTTCCTAGTAAAACCTTACAGCCAGACAGCCGCCCTCAAATGCCTAACGGATGCAATTGGGTGTATCATTCCCGATATACACGATGCCACCTATGTTGCTCAAATCAATTCTTGTCTCAGCCGCCCTCAAGAAGTGGAATCGATGTTGGCGATATGCCAACTAAGGACAAAAGGCAAACAGCCAGAGTGATGAATCATGCTGCCGATTATCAGATTGCTGTGGGAGGGAGATATTCAAGATCAAAATACCAATTTAATAGCATTTTATTTTGTAGTTTGTTAGTTTAATTTAGTATTTATAGACCCTTTCATGTATTTAGAAAAGGTCGTAAGTTTTTGTATATGACTTAAACCTGAAGTTGCACTACTGTACTTCAGGCATATTCTTTTATGAAAACTGGACCAATTATTCCAAATTTTGATAGACCTGCCCCTAAGATCTCCTCTCAGGCAGAGATTGACTTGACAGCCTTAGGAACCTGGTTTGGAGAAGAAAAATTCACTTATGTAAGAGTTTTTGGCAGTCATACCAGGCCTCATATCCTCCCCTTGTATATACCAGACAAACTATTAGCTCGCGAGATAGCATATCAGCTTACAACCGCATCAGCTACAAAGACTCTCAGAAATTCAAAGAAGCAAGTTTTGCCTCCTTTTCCTCTAAGGTGTGGCATCTATACTCTGCATGATTATAAACATGCAGAGAAAGAGGCAGAAAAAATTAACATCCTAAGTCTCGCCACTCTGCCTAATAGACGTTTCAACCCGAAGAAAGTCATCTATAATGCTCTAGATCAAGCCAAACTCACTAAATTTGAACATAAGGAAGATGAGTTTGATGACCTGTTCTCCTCCGCCGAGTCAATATTCCAGGTGCAGCAACTAGCTAAAATGAGATACCATGATAACGGTTTAGTAGAATTTAATAAACTTAGAGAGCAGAGGTTGCAAACTCTGCCTCTAGATTTGCTAGCTACTACCCCGATGATACAATCAAGCGAGCCTGAGCAGCAGCTTACCAGCGAACCTCCTGCTACATCTGAAATCTATGAAGAAGTCCAAAGAAGAGAGCAGGAGGAACTCCGAAGGTTAGAACGGGAAGAGGCACAGAGGAAAGAACGAGAGGCATAGAGAAAAAACAGAGAGGAAGCAGAAAAGAAAGAACAAGAGAGAATACGGGAGGAAGAACAGAAAAAGCAGCAGGAGGAAAGCAGCAAGGAGGTGAGTGTTGATAGTCAAATGGACCCAAGATTGCTTGAGGAATGGCAACAACTTAATACAATTATAAGCAATCTTGAGAGCTCAATGGATGCTGAAACATCCAAAGCTTCCGATACACAAGATACAGCATCAAAGGAGGTTCCAAGCAAAGGAACCAGCGGTCTACCCCCAACTACAGTAGTAGAAATAATTCCAAAGAATCCTTCTGATCAAATTATTTTGCAGGTGGAGGACATTCCTCCATTGGATGTTTTCTATAGCCCAAAACACAGGGTTGTAATAAAGCGACAGTGGAAAAGGAGAAGGATTGATCAACCTTCTCTGTTCCCTGAACAAACAATAACAACCAATGTGGTATGGAGGGAAGAATTCGACCCCTCCGATGACCTGACAAAGTTATCTCAATATGTTGGTGCCTATTCGGCAGCCACCATGGATAAGGCATCGGACGTAAGCAATTTGTTGAAAGAAAAGGATCAAGTGATCGCTTCACTACAAGCACAGCTATCGGAGGAACAGCAGAAGTCAGAACAACTACAACAACAACTGTCCACGCAGCAACAGTTAAATAACTAGCTCAATAAACAGTTGCATGAAGAGAAACAGAGGATTGATTCGGGAGCGATTCAGAGACAGAAGGAATTATCAGAGGCATTATCAAAGTTGAAGGCGATGAATGAACATATGGCAAAGACAAAAGATGAGCAAATTTCTCAATTATCAGCTCAAGTAGAGAGGTTCAAGAGTTTTCCCCAGCCTGCCGAGTTCAGAGCAGAGGCAATGCAGATTAATAAGGCATTAATAACACAAATAAGATTGTTATGTCATGAAATTGCCCAAGTTGAACGTCTGTGCGACATAACAACATCTATAATAGACAAATCAGTTGATGCCAGGCAGGATTTAGAGCAAGTCGACGACACTTTGACAGATTTTCTTATTTGGCAGGAGTTTAATGAGGGACAGGCAGCAAACTTGCCCAAAATTTTAGAATCTCATAAAGAAATCCTATTCATGGAGTGGTAGTCCCAATTAATGAAAGCAGAGAGAGCGGTTTCTAGATGCAAGTTATCTACGAGCAATTTCATTTACTTGATCAATAATACTCTCTATTTATCTAACATGATTTCTCAATGTACACCAGGTAAACTATTATCAGCCAAGACATTGGAGCAGTCATGTAACCAAGAACTAGAAAAGAATGGGAAATTGATCTCAGGAATTAAAAGTTTTAAGTTGGGACACCTATTGGTTGTTCCTAGTAAAACCATATAGCCAGAGAGCCGCCCTCAAATGCCTAACAGATGCAATCGGGTGTATCATTCCCGATATACATGATGCCACCTATGTTGCTCAAATCAATTCTCGTCTCAGCCGCCCTCAAGAAGTGGAACCGATGTTGGCGATATGCCAACTCAGGACAAAAGGAAAACAGCCAGAGTGATGAATCATGCTGCCGACTATCAGATTGCTGTGGGAGGGAGATATTCAAGATCGAGTTATACCAATTTAGTAGCATTTTAATTTTGTAGTTTTTTAGTTTAATTTAGTATTTATAGACCCTTTCATGTATTTAGAAAGGGTCGTAAGTTTTTGTATATGACTTAAGCCTGAAGTTGCAATACTGTACTTCAGGCATATTCTTTTATGAAAGCTGGACCAATTATTCCAAAATTTGATAACGAAGCTTTTATGTGGATGTGCACTACTACCTTTATTTAAATGTATTTCTGAGTTGGAAGAAGGAATTCAAATTGCGATTGACGTTGGGATGATTTGCAGCTCATATGGTACTATTATCTATGTATGAATTTATTCTTTTTATGTGAATTGTTGTTTGATCATTCTTGCTATTATTGAATATATGCATGTGTTTTAACAACAGTCTTTATACTTTCCACTACTGGATGTTTACAGTTTGCTATTCTTCTAATCATACATGTATAAGTAATTAAAAAGAGAAATGTAACAATGTTTTATCAATTACTTCGTTCAACCATTTGAACGAAGCAATTATTATTTAAATGAATGTCTTTGTTTATTGAATAGTGTCATCTATATGCCTATTGACAAACACAGATCACTAAACGTTTCACTTAAGAATACAAGCTTCCCGGGATAAGATAATCATTTGTGTTTTCGCTTATAGATTAAGTCCTCCATTCATTATCACTTATTAGAAAACCAATCATTCATCCACCCCTTTTATTCATTACTGGGAAATTGGTCCCATTATATCCAGTTGGAGCCACCATCCCAAACGGAAAAGGAGCTGTATTAAGGTCCGGACTAGGTGGTTATCCCCTGATGTTGATACAAAGATTTTCGGGGCATCAACATTTTTGGCACTAGAAGGAGGGTCATCAACTATGAATGGCGAGTAAATCAAAACCTATAGACCATTCTCAGAGTAAATCACCCTCCACCTCACCTCGGACCTCCCGTTTGCATTCTGAGACACCAGTGTCCAAACGAGAAGAAGAGGGATCAACTAACACTACTCAACCCCACCATACTTCAGAACATTTAAGTCCGGAGTCCCCTGAAGTTTAGTCTATCATCCAGAAACTTCGAGGCTTCTCCATATTACCTCAGAGATCTGAAGTATCTCAAGGCAGTGAGACTTCGCAATTCCACCTACCTCATCCTCTCACCAGACTTCAAAGCGAAAAACTTGCCATTGAACCAGCTGAGTTGCCTTTACCCCAAAGGAAAAGGGCTAAAAAGAACACTGAAGGTTCTCCTAGTGAGAACTTTTCTCCATCATCTTCCATCTCATGTTCCAGGGGTCACCACCTTCAACATCACAACCTATTCAGTCTTCATTACCACCTCCTCCCCAAGCACCTGGAACACCACAGGCAATCATTGGTACTCCCAAGATGGCTCAGAATCCATGGAACAGTCCTGGTGCAGTCACTATGCCTGCACCATTACATCCATTACCTGATTATCTTGAGAAGTGGTTACCAAAGTTTAATCCAGACGCTGGAACTTAAGCTGAGGAACACATAAATAATTTCATGTTGTCAGTTAATCTAAAAGGAGTAATAGAAGAAGATGTTGTAGTTAGGCTTTTCCCCTACACATTACAAGGATCAGCTGGGTCTTGGTATTTTTCCTTGCCCTCTGGATCCATTACCAATTGGAATATCTTTCAGGAGTAGTTTCTTACCAAATATGGCGATGATAGATCCTTGGCCACACTCATTAATGACCTTTCAAATCTAAGGATTGAGTCTAGAGAACCAATTAAGGAGTTTAACTCCCGATTCAATAAGCTCTTGAATAAAATCCCCACCGATTCCAAGCCAAGTGAACAAATTAGAAGCGAGTGGTACATCACAGCCTTACCTTCAAATATAGCCATTTTTGTAGATAGGGCTGGGAAACCAACTTTGGCCAAAAACATGAAAGAAGCCCTCGTTGTCAAAAAACGTATAATCGCTTTGGAAAAGAAAGCTGCTCTCGAAGATAGGAAATCTAAAAGAGTGTCTTTCAAGGATGATTCAAAGAAGAAAATCACCAAAGATCCATACGATATGGAGGGTCTTCAAAAGGTCCTCAAAACAATGTCAAATGAAATGGTTGAAATTAAAAAGAAAGTAGTAGAAAATTCAACAAAGAAACCATATAGGAATTTTAAGAAACCTGAGTCAAAGCCACCAAATGTTATATCCAATGCAGATTCAGACCCTGGGGAAGAAGAATAAGATGAAACAATTGCACCATTCGATGAATTCGAAGAAGAGGAAGTTGTTGAATGCCATGGAATGTGGGACTTCATATTGCCTAACTCTGAAACCGAAACTAAACAAGAAGCTTTTCCTGTGACTACTAGGAGAAAAAGTTCCCCTGAACCTGTCCAGGCAAGTTCAAAGAAAAGGAGTGCAGGTACTAATACTACAAAGGAAAAGGTACCCACAAGGAAGCCAACTACAACAATGCCTCAAAAACAACCATTGTCCTCAAATATACCTTCAACATCAAAGACGTTGGCAGTATCAGATTCAATGGATTACAATATTGTTGATGACATGAAGAAGACTAAGGCAAACATCACCATGTTTGAACTCAGCAAATTAAAACATCAACATAAATTTCTTCTTAAGGAACTAAATGCAGTTCCTTCTTCGCCTCTTCCTAGTGCTAAGGCTGCAAATGATTCAGGACAACCACCTTCTGGTAGAGTTGAGGCTACTGACACGATTCTAATTGGAGACAGATCAAATTCCCATACCCCCCCTTTCCTCTTAACCTACGAAATCTACAATCGAAATCTACACAACTGTTTGATTGACTCAGGGGCATCATCTAATATAATGCCAACTTCAGTTTGTTCTAAACTGAACATAGAACCCCAAAAGTCTTCAATTCACATTGTGTAGTTAGATAGAACCAAAGTCCAGGTCTTAGGGGAAATAAACTCTGCTACTATCAGGTTATCGGCTGATCCACGAGTAGTTCAAAGAATTGATATCTTAATCGCTGATATACCTGAGTTTTATGGTTTAATCTTGAGCAGGGATTGGTCTGAGAAGCTCCATGGGTATATTTATACCGATTGGTCTCATATGTGGTTGCCCTACAAGGGAAAGCCAAATCAAATAAAGATTAATCAGGAGAAACACATGACCCATACTGTCACAGAATTTGAACATGAGAATCAACCAATTGCATTTAACAATAATATTTTGGGAAATTATTCTTCTGAATCATTCTTTGGCAATTATATTGCCCAACCATCTCCTTTCTCAGTAAACAATTTCACATCCCAAATCGAAAATTTTTCACAAACCGATTGATCAAGATGTGTTAATGTTGCTGAGAATATTGTAAACAAAATTGTTAATGATTCTTTATTTTGGTCTTTATATTTTGACAGTTCTAAATCCAGTGAAGGATTAGGAGCAGGGTGTATTTTAGTCAGCCCTGAGGGAGAAAAAACAATGCTTTCTTGTAGGTTAGAATTTGAATGCATGAATAATATAGCTGAGTATGAGGCCTTGGTACAAGGACTATATAAAGCTATTGGCCTGAAATTTCAATATCTGAAAGTGTCTGGCGATTCAGAGATTGTCATAAAACAAGTTCGAAATACAATCCATTATCTCTCTAATCACCTCAAGCACTATCAGTCCTTAGTCCAGGAACTTATATCTCATTTTTCAGCATTCAATATTTCACCTATTCCCAGATCCCAGAATGCAACAGCTGACTTGTTGGCCAATTTTGCTTCTAAACTCCTACCTTCCGAAGATTATAGCCCAGATAGATTTTCAGCAGAGTTGATTTTTAGGCCATCGATTCCTGACAATGTCACCAATTGGCGAGTGTTTAATCACGATGAAGACATCTTACATTTCTTAACTTCCAACAAGTCCTACAACGATCAGATCATTGATGAAAGCGATCATGATCTTCAAATGAAAGAAAAGCATGAGGAAAACTCAATACCAAAACCTGTGGTTAAACTCGAAGATCTCTACGACATTAAAGACAGGTTTAAACGGGTAACCAATTCAAAACTCCAAAGTTCTACCTTAAGATTTGAATTGATAAATCTCGGTACTGAGCAGAACCCTCAAAATATCAATTTAGGACTAGGGCTTTCTGTGGAAGAAAGGATAGCATTTATTAGATTATTAAGAAAAAATAAACATGTCTTCGCTTGGAAGTATGATGACTTAAAAACATATGATACATCAATCATCCAGCATACCATTCCAATGCTTTCTGAACAAAAACTAGTTCAACAAAAACTGAGGAAAATACAACCAAGCTTAGAGAGTCAGATAAAATCATAACTCAATAAACTCTTGAAAGCTAAGATTATTTTTCCTGTTCGGCACTCAAACTGGGTTTCCAATATGGTGCCTGCTAGGAAGAAAAATGGCGACATCAGGATTTGTATAGATTTCAGAAATCTGAACAAAGCGAGCCAAAAAGATAATTTCCCATTACCTACCATGGAGCAGATACTCCATTCAGTAGCATGTTCTGAGCTAATGTCCTTTTTAGATGGTTTTTCAGGATACAACCAAATTTTGGTCCATCCTGATGACAGACTCAAAACTACTTTCAGAACAAAATGGGGTACTTACGCTTATCAGAAAATGCCTTTTGGACTTATTAACGCAGGAGCTACATTCCAAAGAGCAATGGATATAGCCTTCAAAGGATTGATCAACAAAACAATAGTCATCTATTTAGATGACATTACTATATTTTCCAAGAAAATATCCAACCATTTACATGATTTGAATCAAATGTTTGAACGTTGTAGAAGGTATGGTATTTCACTCAATCCTAAAAAAAATCCTTCTTTGCTCTAAATCAAGGAAAGCTCTTGGGCTTTATCGTTTCCAAAGATGGTATTTATATTGATCCCGAGAGGATTAAAGAAATTTCAAAAATCCCATTTCCTCATAACAAAAAATCCATGCAGTCATTTTTAGGTCAAATCAACTTTGTCAAAAGATTTGTTCCTGATCTTTCTCACATCATTTTACCATTACAAACCATGATTAAGAAAAATTCAGTGTTTATATGGGGATCTGCGGAAAAGGAAGCATTTGATTTAATCAAGCAATCAATAATCAATGCCCCCACTTTAAACACTCCCAATTTTTCTAATCATTTCATATTGTACACTATCACGTCCGATTCATCTTATGCAGCGGTACTCACTTAGATTAATGATCACAACTTGGAAGCACCAATTTCATTTTTTAGTTCAAATTTTCAGGGTGCAGAACTAAATTATTCTAAAGTTGAAAAACAAGCCTTTGCTGTGCATAAAACTATCAAACATTACAGACCCTTGCTTTTAAAATCCCATACAAAAGTTATAGTTTCTTTTTCTACAGTAAGGCAATTACTGATCCAAAGGGAATTAGGTGAGAAAAGGGAAAATTGGGTTACAACACTTCAAGAATATGACTTGGAAATCAAGCCACCAAAGATTGTTAGAGGCCAAGGTTTTTGCAGGTTATTAGCAAGAGCATCCAACATTCCAGAATCAGGTGATACAGAACATATTGAAGAAATCAACCAGATAAGTATCACCAATTCTGAATCTCAATATGCAGATTTAATCTTTTATTTGAGAAATGGATATGCACCTCCTAATATTTGTTATAAAAACAAATGGGCCATTAGATTAAAGGCAAAAAACTTCATAATCATTGACGATGTACTTTTTAGGCAAAATTATGATTCGGTTTTATTAAGATCCCTGGAAAAACCTGAAGCACAAAAGGTTTTGCAGGAGCTACACGATGGACCAACCGGAGGACATTTTGGAGCTGACACAACAGCTCACGAAATCATTCATCCCGGATATTATTCGCCCACCTTATTCAAAGATACTCACGAATATGTAAGGAAATTCCGAAGTTGTCAAATCTCCAGTGGAAGACAAAGAAAACCATATTTCCCTTTGCAACCAGTCAACATTAATCAACCTTTTGAACAATGGGGATTAGATATCATTGGGGAAATAACTCCACAGTCCTCCAAACAACATAAGTATATCCTTACTGCTACTGATTACTTTACCAAGTGGGTTGAAGCAATTCCGTTAAAGACAACAAACTCTGAAGGAATTATAGAATTCATAGATCAATTCATCATTACCAGGTTTGGTGTCCCAAATGCTCTTGTTTTTTATAATGCATCTTATTTCTCTGGAAATGCCATGTTTGAGTTCACTATTAAAAGAGGATTTAAATTGAAATATTCTGCAAATTACTATCCCCAGGGTAATGGTCTAGCAGAGTCTACCAATAAAAATCTACTCAAAATCATTAAGCGAACTATTGAACAAAATCATAAAAATAGGCACAAATCTTTAATATTCGCACTATGGGCTGATAGAATAATGCAGAAGGCCTCCATAGGTACTTCTCCATTCAATTTTGTATATGGGAAAGAAGTAGTACTACTGACCAACCTAGTGCTTCCTTCTCTAGCCCTAGTTCAGTTTATTGAAGAAAGCCCCTCTTCTTCTATCCAACTTAGACATGATCAAATTTTAAAATTAGAAGAGGAAAGAGAAAAGGCCAAAATTACTCATGCTAAACATCAGCAGATAATCAAGTCATCATTTGATTCAGCTTCATCTAGTTCTAAACAGTTG
>APFE031565219.1:0-18420 GCA_000404065.3 Pinus taeda
TTTTCATGATACACATATAAATATTTTTTCTAAATTAATTTTAATTAAAAAAAATTATTGATAAAATTACATGATGATGATGATAATGATGATGGTTAATGTCCACTGAGACCAAACTTTGGTCTATTGTACCTAAAGAAACGAATTATTATTTAGTTTGATTTAAGATTTTATTCCTATGCTCAGAAAGCTTGGAGAGAAGTCTCTCGAGCTCACTATAATTTTGACATCATAAAAGGCTAGGAAGCTCAGTATTGCAACAAATATTATGAGACTGAGATCTAATGTGGTTGTACACGGGGTACTCTAAGAGGAAGTGATTTTCATCCTCGATGTTCATATTCTCATAGAGATGATAGATCCTTTCCATCCATGGTGTTTTAGGAACTGCCCAATGACCTGTTTCACTATGAAGCTCATGAGAGTTTGTTCTAATCTTAGCTATATTAATTTTCTTCTTTGAGCTAGTTAAAATAGAGAGATACTTTTGATCTTCTAGCTGGTGTTGATGACCTCATTATAATATCTTAATTTTATTTTAGCTGCTAAATCTTTCTCACACCACATTTTTTCTTTGAACTTAGAAGTAACAAAATTTTTAATGTTATTAATGTTTTACAATGCAACATTCTCGTCGATCTCCCAAAGTTTTAACTAGGCCCTGGTGTCTTTATACCAACCTCGTTTAAGCCTTATGTGGTTTTGGCTAGAATTTAAAGCTAGCTTAGGAAGTCTATGGTCACCTATGTTATTGAGTTTGTGATTGTACAACAGAAGCCTAGTCATAGCTAGGCTCTCAATAGGGGAAAGACCCACTTCTATAAGGAGAATATGGTAGGGTTTATTGCTTTTAATTTTGAGGTTATACATTATAAAAATATTCTGGATTTGCTCAATATTTCTCGAAGATTATTTAGAGATGTTGCAACCCCAAACCTCACATCCATATAAGATAACAGGAGTGACTAAATTTTCAAAGAGGAATTTCTTTCTACCCCACATTATGAGGTTTTCCATTTTACAATTATTTTCAAGACCAAAATAAGCTTTCCACCCCCCATTAATCATTTTCTTAATTCTATAGTTCCTGTTGAGCTTGTGATGAATATCGATTCCTAGGTACTTATAAGAAGACACTTCCTGCAAGTTACTATTTTCATATATAATATTAGCATAAGTGTCCTTCTTGGATTTGATAATCATAACTTTTGTTTTGCCAGTGTTAACAGTCATACCCATGGTAGAGCAGAAATCCTTAAGAAGTCTAAGTTGTTTATCAAGATCAGATGGGCACCCTGTGCTAAGAACAATATCGTCAACATATAAAAGAAGTATAACGACTATCCAAACTAAGATCATGCCCGCACAACCTACTTCCTCTAAACAACCTTCTAGCTTGTCGATGTAAATGCCAAATAGAGTAGGGGAGAGGGGGAAACCTTGTTTAACTCTCATATTACACTTTATATCTTTCGACCACCCCTCCTTCCTCTTTAATATGGAAATTATATTCTCGTATAACATTATATCAGAAGCTCTCAACTCGAAAGAAACCTTTAGCTCTTCTAATCAATTCCATGTCTTGTTTCTAGGAACTGTATCAAAAGCCTTTCTAAAGTCCACAAAGCAACAAAAGAGATTGGATTTGTGATTGCAACATTCCTCCACAATGATCCTAAGCATAAGGAGGTGGTCAGTTGTTGAGTGTTTCCTTCTAAAACCCACTTGGCCTTTACCCCGCTTACCTTCACTTTCAAGCCATATGTTCAACTTCTTTTCCAAAATAATACCATATAACTTGGCTAAGAGAGGATTGATCATAATTGTTCGATAGTTAGAGGCGTTATTTGTATCCCCACCTTTAAAAATAGGGATAATGAGGCTTTGCGTCCATGGATTAAGGAGCCCTTGCTTGACCACTTGATTGAAAATATTGTGGATGTGGGGGATGAGAACATGAGCTCCAATTTTTAAGATTTCCACCTGGTAACCTTCAATGTCCTTAGATTTCCCATTTGCCAGGTGTTTAACCCAAAATCAATGTCTTCTAATGAGAAAACTTCTTTCATTGTGAGTAGGGTTTCAAAGTTATCCATGATATTTGGAGATTCATAAAGCTTTTTAAGATAGGAATTTGATTCGTCAATTTAATTATTATCTTTAGTTTTACTAGTTAGAATCTACCTCGAGCATTTCTTAGGAGCTATCTTAGAGAGGTGTAAGAGATTCTCTTGTCTTTTACAAACTGTCTTTTTTCGTTTTAGTTAGGGCTTTGTATATTTTTATCTTGCTAATTTTAAGAGATTCATCAACAACTTCCTTAATTTCTCTCCTGGCACTTTTACAATCTTTGTCATACCATGGGGTTGGTTTTCCTATTTCTTTTGTTACTTGGAACTTCAATTGAGGACTTGTTAATAGAATATGAAAGGGTTGTAGTAAAATTAAGATAGACGTATTCTATGTTGTTTATACTAGATAAAGGAAGCAAATCAATTTTTAACTCATTTAGAAAGAGCTGGTTTTTATTTCTATCAAAGATTAAGTTCTTTTGGCTATAAGGATTATCTTCTATGGGATCTCTATGCATCACAATATTGAGAGTTATAAGTAAAGGAAGGGAGATCAGAAATAACATAGTCTACCACACTCCTACCAAGCCCATGGATGCACGTCATCTTGCTAGAATTGGGCCACTTCTTTAGACAATTGCAAATTATGAGATCCACTACAGAGCTTGACTACTCTGACCCAAACAAATTCTCCTTGAGGTCTTCAAAGCTCCTTTTGTACAGCTAGCCAGAGTAAGGTCTTCATCTAGAGGATTAGGTCTTCACCTAACCAAAAAGGATTAAGGTTGGAGATTGGAAATAACATAGTCTACTAGGCTGCTACCAAACCCATGGATGCAGGTCATCTGGCTAAAATTGAGCCACTTCTTTAGAGTGTAACATACCCCGATAACCTCGCATGTAAAAGTAGGGAGTTAGAATTTTTTTATACAAATTACCACAAGTAATTATCCCATTCACAACTCTACAATTCATCATTAACCATTAGATATAATATTCATTAGTACATCAAGTAAATTGCCATCAAAGACAGTAAGTTACATAACCATTGCATAACCTTTAACCACCACTGTGGTAGTGTAATAACATAAACTGTCTCATGAATCCTTGCATCCATTTTTTAATTTCCATAAACATATTAATTAATCTCATACGTGAACAATATGATCATGCCATCAAATAAAGAACCATCAACATCAAGGATTCATCATCATCAAACTGACACAAAAGGCAATCACACCATTGAACACCAATATACCCTGGAAACCCCGTAGGGTGAAAACCAGCAAACGTTTAATTTTATTATTAAACTCTCGTGAGGGTTTTCACCCCTCACTCAATGGCTCATAAGGGATTCCATCCCTTAACCATTGTTATGAAATCATTACAATGAATTATCAAGATATTACATAACTAGCTAAAAGCTAAAACATTTTCCATGAAACACTTTCCTTACATAAACACTTTCCTTACATACCGCCACATGCAACATTCCTTGTGGCGTGATTGTTCTAGCAATGAACGATCCTATAACTCTAACTTATTTGCATGGACCATTAATCCCTTTCCTGTCACAATGTTAAATATCACTCTTCTTTGGCACCAACCACCATCGTTTCCTGTCAATGAGTTGTCAACAAGCTTGGAAACAAGATTAGATACCATATTAATCAATCAATTAGCAACCTCTAAAAGAGATCTTTTAACTTCTACTCATATGCATGAGCAAGCATGACATACTATATAACTAATACATTTACTCATGTAAATATTGTTTTACCTCCTCAATGTTCATTTACTCTAATGCATAATTCTCTTTAGAATTCCAACCCATTAATTCTACCAACATGTATAACACAATCGTTATATTTTCATACATGCATTAAACTATTATTTTTATGCTTAGCACATATGTTCTTTTCATATAGCTATTTTTTCCGAGAACTAAACATAGTCTCTTTAACATACAAAGAGCATAACTCCATATCACAATGACTATTCTTTGTGCATACCATAGCATACCATATTAGCCCATCTTTAATAATTATATGAACTAGCATTTCCCTTCGCATAAGCACATACTCTTAGAGGACAACACGCTAAGGCATTCCTTTGAAGGGACTCACTACAACATCAGTTACAATCTCCTTACATGAAAATTTTATGTAAACTTTATCAAAAGAGCTAATCCTCTAGCTATTTTTTTTTATGCTTGCAAACATGTAACGCAAACCAACACAACTTGTTGCCAACACAACTTGTTGCCTCTTCCTGCATGTGTATGTATACCCTTTCTAATGAAAGCTAACACAAATATTATTTGTTTACACATCCCATTCAACAAGAAACTAAAATATTAGTTACGTTAGCATAAAAGTACTCACATATAATTTTCCTAAAGAAATATGACTCAATAGTTTCTCTATCCAAACAATGAACATATCTCTAACACAATGAATATTCTTTGTGTGTTCAATAGCTTATCATAATAGCCCTTCATTAATATATGCGGCACATATTCACTTCTCTAGAATTCTACTTGTAACCCCTTACCAAGAAATACATGCTCTTAACCATTGTGCCCTATCCTTGGGTTGTAAGAGTGCCCCACTTCTCTAGATACAAAGATTATAGAGCCTATACAACAAGTTTGCAAATGTATGGCCTAAGAAAAGTGTTTATAAGTTCACCTTTTTACCGATGATAAAACTTGTTTTCATAAATGCGAGCAAGTCTTTTAAGAATTTGGGCAAATATATTCGCTGTCCAGCCTAATATATAAAAAGGCACTAGCGTGAATGTAATAGATTGCTTGGAGGCAATAGACTTCATATTAATTTCAAATTATGACAATAGTGAAAACATGTGTATCATATTTATCTGTGTCACCAAGGTAAATATTTCCCCGGCTCAATCAAACACCGGAACCCTTTTCCCAGATTCAAAAGAAATATCACTGCAACAAACGTATTGTACTTTCCTAGTCTTAAGGTTCTGTAGCATTAGGTACGAGACTGACTAAAATTCTCTTAAATGATGCAGAAGACAATCTACTATCATAGTCAAAAAGGTTCTGACATCTACAATTCGCCTCGGGATGGAACTTCAGCCCTTTTCGCCCAATATAGTGCTAGGGTGAGTCCTTACGAGTGACAAACTCTAAATTCTGAGGCAATATTCTATTAAGAAAATTGTGATTATATTATCCAGAAATTAACCAACATATTCATTAGCAGTGGAACCAGTATCTAGGGCTCGGTGCAGCACTATTGTAAATGATGTGAGAGACAACCTTCTATTACTGTCAACAAGGTTACAACATAACAACACCACAATCAACTGCGGATGAACCAAAACGTTCTTTCGCCCAATACAGTGCTAGGGCCAGTACAACGAGGGATTGACTTCAAATTTTGAGGTAATACTCCATTGACACAGAAGCTCAGATTTGATTACTCCGAAATCAATTGAACTACTTAAAAAAACTAGTTAATCGACTTAGCGCATAACTCATCTATCAGAAGTATCATCGAAAACTAGTGTCAGGTGCTACATTCAACCTAACCTGCTATTCTCAAATGATACAGAAGACAACTGCTTGTCACTATCATCAGGGTTGCGGCATAAATAGCCTTTCGCCCAGTACAGCGTTAGAAAGAGACTTAAAAAGGACTAAAACTCGTTTTTAAGCAGTGTTCCATTAAAACAAAAACCCAGATTCTATTATCTAGGATACCAACCGATCTGCTTAATAACCAGTTACTCAACTAACTAACCCACCCAATCGTTAGTAGTGAAATCAATAAATAAACTGGTGAAGAGAACAAAACAGAAAGAAGGATAACAGGTACCATTGCCACTGAAAAAAAAAGACTGGTACTCCGCCTTCAGCAAGAAAAACAAAGAGATCCTTCCAAAGCGAATCATGTAGAGATGATGAGAGCCTTCTGCTACAAAGCGCCCAAGACATCTGCTGAGCACCATTATGCATGTAATCGAGGAAAAACCCTCATCTCCAGCACATCGCACAGCGATTCCCATAACCCTCCATTACTTTCCGTTTTTACACCTCTCCAAAAATCAGTTTTGGATCGGAACCACTCCCTAAGTAAAACCACCGTAACCTCCTTTTCTTGATTCATCCTTAATTTAGTTTCACGGGAATCAAAAATCAGTTCAATCACTGATTTGTAACTTATTTCATAACAGTTTGATTTACGTTGAGTTAATTACGAGAGGGATATGACATACTCCCCCCCTTAACAAGAACACCGTCCTCGGTGTTCATCTTTCATTGGGAACTTGAGATTTTACTCATAGTATTACCATCTAAACCACACAAAATGTGATCCTCCAACTTTCAAATCAAAGATTTCATTCCAAGAAATGATAATAAACAAAATAGTAATGTTATAACATAAGAAAAATCAATAGCCATAAGCATTCATAATTGCAAAAATATGCAAGTTCTAATTGCCACCACTTGGCCCTTATTCAAATTCAAAAACCAAAATCTATATCAACTTACCATTACTTACCATCTACTCTCAAACATCATGAACACTTTCACATAAGCATCTTAATAGTGGCTAGACCACCCATCAACTCTTCATGGTAAGTAATCCTGTAATGTTTGACAACAAATTCAATCGCATTAGTCATAATTTTGCGAATCAAAATGAAATACTTTTAACTATCAATCAATCTGTGCAATGTACAAGTACCTTAAAGAGCTCATCACTGCTCCACAAGCACACTAAAATTATTCTCACTAAATACATCAACGGAGTACTTCTAAAAGTACCAAAAGAGCACATAGCTCTCTAATCATCAAAACAGTCAATCACTGCATCAAGTGAATTTTCTTAGCCCCTACCAAGATGTTCACCAGATTAATAATACAACAAAGGAATTAAAATTTCTAATAACTCCTTATTGAGCACTAAGCTCATTTCCTGTTAAATGTGCATAACATATTTCACACAACCATATATAGACTTTATTTTTAACATCACATATAACTGATTAGTTAATTTATTTAGCTATGATAACTGCAATAGGCTAAAGAA
This sequence comes from Pinus taeda, assembly GCA_000404065.3. Taxonomy (NCBI): domain Eukaryota; kingdom Viridiplantae; phylum Streptophyta; class Pinopsida; order Pinales; family Pinaceae; genus Pinus; species Pinus taeda. Next base: position 7,142 of record APFE031565219.1, read on the forward strand.
TTTTCAACTCATGGGAACTGGTTTCCACAACCAAATCGAGTTATTTTCACATCCAGACAGTTTCTTGGATAGAGACCTTACTAGGTATAACATGGAATTCCACTGGCCGACCAGCTCAAGAATTCTATGGAGAGGAAATCCGGGCAGACAAGTACCATCAACCCCTCCGGGCAGGTAACTGCCATCAACCCAAACTCGGGAAGACAAGTACCATCAACCCCTCTGGGCAGATAACTGTCATCAACCCAAGGCATTCCAGCCTTTCACAATCCGGGCAGACAAGTACCATCAACCCCTCCGAGCAGGTAACTGTCATCAACCAAAGGCATTCTAGCCTTTCACAACTATCTGCAACTGTCTGGCATGTTAAATTTCTCTTTACTCTTTCCCAAAGTAATCTACGTAATGAACCATATGAACATTATCATTAACAAAATAAACATGCATGTACACCATGCATTTACACTTAACCCTCATCATGGGTCCACAACATCTAGATTGATGGGAAACATATTTCTCAGACATGTTGTATGCATTTAGATTCTAAATAACACAATTCATGCATATCATATAACTTTATTCTTTCTCATTTATAATTACAATTCATATTGCGACGATTTATGTGATGAGTTTTCTTGTTGCCATTAAGCTACCTCTTCTTAATCCCATTAGCAACATTGGTTGTACATATGCATCCTTTTAACAAGTATTCAATTTCCAAATTTTTTCATGCATACAATATCATCATGTATAAAAGCATATGCAAGTATAATTGTCAACAATAGTTGATTTAATGATCTAAACATTTCCAATTTCCCATAATCTGTTGTCTGAATCCAAATTGTCATTAATGGTGTATTATCTTATGTTTACTATGGCCAACATTAGCCATGCATCATTAATATAATTAAGCATAATCAAGGTGTTCTGACCAACCATTGGTTAAACATGCATAGCTAACTAATTAAACTACCCTTATCGGAAGCAATTCCTCTACTTATGCAATTAGAAGCATGATCCCCTAAGTCTCACACATGCACTAGAGTTACCCCTTGATGTTAGATGCAATAATTATCTTATCACTACCATGTGACCACTTCAGAATAATGACTTCAAGAAGACATTACGAAAATCACTAACATTAACACACTATAGTTATCATCTTCCAACTCCTTAAGCATGGTCAAAAGAATACTCACATGCACATCAAGCGCTATCTGGTCATCACCAGACTTACCGATTCTTTTCCCTTCTCCGTCTGTCCCTACAGCATGGTCTTCTCCCTTCTCCTTGCTTCCTTTTTCCTTTGAAAGCATCTACAGTTGGGGAAGGTAGTTAGAGTTTACTAATAACTTCATTAACACATGTAGTCTATTTATGAATAATTGTCACATGTACTTCTACCATGAATGGGTTCTAGAAATGTTACCCACTGAACATGCTTCTACAATTAACTTCACACTAGAATGCAACATGCATAAGAATCCGTCATTCCCATAGTAGAGATAAATTCAACCATCATTAAATCGAGGTTCAAATTAAAGGAGGTAAAATTAAGAACTCTTCTCATAAAATCGTCATACACATTCCACGCATGTGACATCAATCAACCATCACTTGTTTACGAATTGTAATAATCTTAAATCTAATGCAATTAATGCATATAAGTTCTATTGGTTAGTCATGCTATACTAACCAATATCAACTACCAATCATCTTCAAGCTTCTATGACAAGACTGAATCAAAAATTAGTTATTACAATCAAGTCGATTCAAGTAGATAAAGTTTTCTACTGTGTGCCAAAATATCCATATCAAATAGCACAAAAATAGACAGTTAAAAATCTGGAAAACCAGGAACAAAACTTATGAGAACTATCTTCTCAGAATGCAATATTGTAAATATAATAACATGCACATATTTTAATTCAAGAGAATTGAGCAAGATACTTATCTTTTTCTTGGAAGCCTCCACACCGTAGGATCTCAATGTCAAAACCGCTCCTCAATCTTTCTCTTCATTATGCTACACCACCACGGAGCTCGACGAGGGCCTCACAGATGAGAACTCATGTACAGAGAGTCCAAAATGATGGTTGAAGTGCAAAGCATTGCCATAAGTACCAATTATTTCCTTTTGAAGATGTATTCCATGCACCACATCTGGCAAATATTTATGACTGTCTTCAGGTGGACGTTGCACATGCACTGGCTCTTGCCCCTGCTTATCTTGCACAGTCTCTTTTTTTTTTAAACACCATAGCATCAAATCCAAGGACATCCTCGTATTTTAAATTCATGCATTGACTCATTAAAATTAGTTCATTGCAACACCAATCCTGTTTAATAAATACATCATTGCTATCGCCATATTTGCAAATCAAAAGTGGATTGTTGATTGTCACTTTTGTCTATGATGTTCAAGATTTTTCATAAGTGTAATGAGTGTTCAATATTGTTCTTAAGTGCAACAAAAGTTTCATTGTCTTTTATCATCATCAGGAATCCAATGTCATGAACATAGTTACTCAACAAATTTATTACTTACTACTCAAAGCAGTTATAAACATGATTCACACATATGATGCCGAAGGTAGTGTACTACACAGATCAATTTGCGAATGGCTAAACACATACCTGAGTTAAAGCCACTGGTGGCGTACCTCAATTTCTTCTCTGCTTACCAATTCCCAAAGGCGCCAGTATTGCAACCTTTAGCTCTGATACCACTTGTAACATACCCCGATAACCTCGTATGTAAAAATAGGGAGTTAGAATTTTTTATACAAATTACCACAAGTAATTATCTAATTAACAACTCCACAATTCATCATTAACCATTAGATATAGTATTCATTAGTACATCAAGTAAATTGCCATCAAAGACAGTAAGTTACTTAACCATTGCATAACCTTTAACCACCACTGTAGTAGTGTAATAACATAAATTGTCCCATGAATCCTTGTATCCATTTCATGATTTCCATAAACATATTAATTAATCTCCTACTTGGACAATATGATCATTTCATCAAATAAAGAACCATCAACATCAAGGATTCATCATCATCAAACTGACACAAAAGGCAATCACACCATTGAACACCAATATACCCTGGAAACCCCGTAGGGTGAAAACCAGCAACGTTTAATCTTATTATTAAACCCTCGTGAGGGTTTTCACCCCTCACTCAATGGCTCATAAGGGATTCCATCCCTTAACCATTGTTATGAAATCATTACAATGAATTATCATCAAGATATTACATAACTAGCTAAAAGCTAAAACATTTTCCATGAAACACTTTCCTTACATACCGCCACATGCAACATTCCTTGTGGCGTGATTGTTCTAGCAATGAACGATCCTGTAACTCTAACTTATCTACATGGACCATTAATCCCTTTCTTGTCACAATGTTAAATATCACTCTTCTTTGGCACCAACCACCATCGTTTCCTGTCAATGAGTTGTCAACAAGCTTGGAAACAAGATTAGATACCATATTAATCAATCAATTAGCAACCTCTAAAGAGATCTTTTAACTTCTACTCATATGCATGAGAAAGCATGACATACTATATAACTAACACATTTACTCAAGTAAATATTGTTTTACCTCCTCAATGTTCATTTACTCTAATGCATAATTCTCTGTAGAATTCCAACCCATTAATTCTACCAACATGTATAACACAATCGTTATATTTTCATACATGAAATAAACTATTATCTTTATGCTTAGCACATATGTTCTTTTCATATAGCTATTTTGTCCGAGAACTAAACATAGTCTCTTTAACATACAAAGAGCATAACTCCATATCACAATGACTATTCTTTGTGCATACCATAACATACCATATTAGCCCATCTTTAATAATTATATGAACTAGCATTTCCCTTCGCATAAGCACATACTCTTAGAGGACAACACGCTAAGGCATTCCTTTGAAGGGACTCACTACAACATCAGTTACAATCTCCTTACATGAAAATTTTATGTAAACTTTATCAAAAGAGCTAATCCTCTAGCTATTATTTTTTTATGCTTGCAAACATGTAACGCAAACCAACACAACTTGTTGCCAACACAACTTGTTGCCAACACAACTTGTTGCCTCTTCCTGCATGTGTATGTATACCCTTTCTAATGAAAGCTAACACAAATATTATCTGTTTACACATCCCATTCAACAAGAAACTAAAATATTAGTTACGTTAGCATAAAAGTACTCACATATCATTTTCCTAAAGAAATATGACTCAATAGTTTCTCTATCCAAAAAAAGAACATATCTCTAACACAATGAATATTCTTTGTGTGTTCAATAGCTTATCATAATAGCCCTTCTTTAATATATGCGCCACATATTCTCTTCTCTAGAATTCTACTTGTAACCCCTTACCAAGAAATACATGCTCTTAACCATTGTGCCCTATCCTTGGGTTGTAAGAGTGCCCCACTTCTCTAGATACAAAGATTATAGAGCCTATACAACAAGTTTGCAAATGTATGGCCTAAGAAAAGTGTTTATAAGTTCACCTTTTTACCAATGTTAAAACTTGTTTTCATAAATGCGAGCAAGTCTTTTAAGAATTTGGGCAAATATATTCGCTGTCCAGCCTAATATATAAAAAGGCACTAGCGTGAATGTAATAGATTGCTTGGAGGCAATAGACTTCATATTAATTTCAAATTATGACAATAGTGAAAACATGTGTATCATATTTATCTGTGTCACCAAGGTAAATATTTCCCCGGCTCAATCAAACACCGGAACCCTTTTCCCAGATTCAAAAGAAATATCACTGCAACAAACGTATTGTACTTTCCTAGTCTTAAGGTTCTGTAGCATTAGGTACGAGACTGACTAAAATTCTCTTAAATGATGCAGAAGACAATCTATTATCATAGTCAAAAAGGTTCTGACATCTACAATTCGCCTCCGGATGGAACTTCAGCCCTTTTCGCCCAATATAGAGCTAGGGCGAGTCCTTACGAGTGACAAACTCTAAATTCTGAGGCAATATTCTATTAAGAAAATTGTGATTATATTATCCAGAAATTAACCAACACATTCATTAGCAGTGGAACCAGTATCCAGGGCTCGGTGCAGCTCTATTGTAAATGATGTGAGAGACAACCTTCTATTACTGTCAACAAGGTTACAACATAACAACACCACAATCAACTGCGGATGAACCAAAACGTTCTTTCGCCCAATACAGTGCTAGGGCCAGTACAACGAGGGATTGACTTCAAATTTTGAGGTAATACTCCATTGACACAGAAGCTCAGATTTGATTACTCCGAAATCAATTGAACTACTTAAAAAACTAGTTAATCGACTTAGCGCATAACTCATCTATCAAAAGTATCATCGAAAACCAGTGTCACGTGCAACATTCAACCTAATATGCTATTCTCAAACGATACAGAAGATAACTGCCTGTCACTATCATCAGGGTTGCGGCATAAATAGCCTTTCACCCAGTACAGCGTTAGAAAGAGACTTAAAAACGACTAAAACTCGTTTTTAAGCAGTGTTCCATTAAAACAAAAACCCAGATTCCATTATCTAGGATACCAACCGATCTGCTTAATAACCAGTTACTCAACTAACTAACCCACCCAATCGTTAGTAGTGAAATCAATAAATAAACTGGTGAAGAGAACGAAACAGAAAGAAGGATAACAGGTACCATTGCCACTGAAAAAAAAACACTGGTACTCCGCCTTCAGCAAGAGAAACAAAGAGATCCTTCCAAAGCGAATCATGTAGAGATGATGAGAGCCTTCTGCTACAAAGCGCCCAAGACATCTGCTGAGCACCATTATGCATGTAATCGAGGAAAAACCCTCATCTCCAGCACATCGCACAACGATTCCCATAACCCTCCATTACTTTCCGTTTTTACACCTCTCCAAAAATCAGTTTTGGATCGGAACCCCTCCCTAAGTAAAACCACCGTAACCTCCTTTTCTTGATTCATCCTTAATTTAGTTTCACGGGAATCAAAAATCAGTTCAATAACTGATTTGTAACTTATTTCATAACAGTTTGATTTACGTTGAGTTAATTACGAGAGGGATATGACATAGAGGCTTGCAAATTATGAGATCTTGAGCACTAACAAGCTTGACTAACTCTGACCCAAACAAATTCTCCTCAATATCTTCAGAGCTCCTTTTGTACCTACCAGAATAAAGTCTTCATTTAATCAAATATTATTTTTTCATAAAAGAAATCCATATCTATGTGGAATTAATTTCCAAAACAAAAAATTGTACATTTAAAAAACACTCAATGAACAATCCGAGTTTATAACTCCGTATAGAGACAGGCTACTTTGAAATTTTTACCCGTGTCTATCAATTTATCAGACGACAGTTTATATAAAACTGTGTAGTGCAAATTAAACCTATTTTTTAATTACCTTCCACACATGGGTATGTGGAACTTTACTGATATTCCCCCCACTGAGAATTCCAGGATAGTTACGAGTTATACAGATCCTTCAGGCCCATGGTAATATTACTCAAATGGGACATTTGGAGGATAGACTTTTGATATGAGAATGCCCCCGCCCACAAATGGGAAACGCACACACGCTTGGAAATTACACTGTATTGAAGTAGCATTTCTTTATTTATTTAACATTCGACTGTGATGGACTGAAAAGCTATATTGGCATATTTTACTAATATTTTCACAAGTAGTTTTTAACAGTGACTTTTTGAAGTTTTCGGTAAATTTCCGGTTGGAATCTAGCATTTTGATTTGTGAAATGATTCAGCACGCTCTAAGCCATCTTACCATGAAAAGTTCATTACAAAATTTATGATTTCCAAATAATTTCAATAAATTTTGGAAGATTTTAGATCCACCAAACATCTTTTCAAAAAGTCTTAAACCCCACGATGATGGATACTGATCCTACAGTACCACGCTAATTTTACGCAAATAGGAGTTTCGGAGGATTCACGTATGGCGCACGCGAAAGAAAAGTGTAAACTTCTTTATTTTATTAAACTATCGTTTACCGACAGTCTGTAGGGATCGACAGAAAATTGCAGGACCAGTTCATGCATATTTTATAGATTGAAGTTGGGAAAACACCCATTTATGACTGGTAGCGTTTAATATATTGGAATTCTCGATGAACGTGAATAATTCAAATGCACCAATAGATTGAAACAGCAGGAAGATTTAAAAGCATTTTCTACGCATAATGGCCGAAATTGAAAGGCGGTGTAGATCTACTATTTCTACTTCAAATTGAAAATCTGTGTAGATTTAGTATTTTAATTAAACATTAGTCTAAAATCAATGGAGAAAGATCTATTTTTTTCATCTCTAAATTTTATGATTAATATTATTTAAATGTCTTTTTCGAAGCAGTAGGAAGATTTAAAAGCATTTTCTATGAATAATGGACGAAATTGAAAGGTGGTGTAGATTTACTATTTCTACTGTCAAATTGTATTATTACAATAAATTAGTATAGATTTATTTTAAATATTAGTCTAAAATCAGTGGAGAATGATCTATTTTTTTCATCTCCAAATTTTATGATTAATATTATTTAAATGTCTTTTTATAGTTATTTAATTTTTAAATTTTTAAATTTTTTAAATTTTTTATTTTGATATATATCATCAAAATTTCAATTTTGATGCCAGATAAACAACTTTACAAATCATACTGGACTGTAAAATAAACCTCTTCATTTAATTAGAGAAATAATTGGCATAAATTACATTTTTTTATAAAAAAATAACAAAACAATACATACCATCATAATAATAGTTGAATGAAAAGACACTCATTACATAGGGCAGTATAAGAAAGTGAAAAAAATTGGGATTTCAAAATATTTTAGAAATCTACAATTGACCTTGACCTTGAGTGAAAATACATACCTACACTATTATATAAAAATATAAACAATATTATATAAAAACATAATGGGAGAGTGGAGAAGATTGGGATTTCTAGATATTTTAGAGATACAATTGACTTTCTTATATTAATTGAGGATTGTTGAAATATTACAAATTCAATAGATATTAAAAAATCAAATAATTGCCCTACCCTACCCTATGTATATCATATTTTAAAATATTCTGAAAATCCACAACCTGCTTCAGGTCGGGAGACATGCCTGAAACATGGGATTGTGACCATTTAAAAGTCTGCAAACGAATAACTTTGGCATTTTTCTGTTTTTCATTACTCCTGGTATTTACAACAGGACAATGTGACCATTTAAAATTCAACAAACTAATAACTATGGCATTTTTCTGTTTGTCACTACTTTTATCTATATGAATGCGAAGGCACAGGAAAAAATGTGAACTTTTGGCATTTTGTTATTCGAGCAGTATCTAGATGCCATGGCTACATGCAGAATTTTTTTTATTGAAATCTTTATTGGCGTGATAATGAACGATCAAGGAAGTTTTAGCACGGGTTTATTCCAAAATGATGTCTATGGACCTTAAAATATTAATTAAAATATAAGTTATAATAATAAATTATTAAAAATATACATAGATAAAGTATTATTTCTTAAATTAATTTTAATGTGATTTTTTAAAATTTAATGTGTTCACGTGTTAACTTTTTATATATATATATATAGTCGCTGGGAAATCGTGATTAAAGAGTATTTAAGTGGTGAAAGTTATTTTTTAAAATTTACTTAGTTTTAAAATTTATTGATTGGTTCTTATAGAATGATTCAAACTTGATCCATCTTTTAAGTTACCACCCATCTTAACACATACAAACATCTTTATTTTTTATTTTTATGAATTAATTAATTAGTTTATTAATAATTTAATTTTCTACCTTAAATCATTTTTTGAAAATTCTTTAAAATCCAAATATTAACAAAAATTCATGTATACTCTTTATTTATCTTTATTTTATGTTTTCATATTTTAATTTGAATTGAATTTATTTAATAACTTTAAGTAATAAACGGCAAAAATGTTTATTAATAATTATTTGATTTTTTTTAAAATTATCTGATATATATTTCTTAAAAATAGTTCAAACATATATGATTAGATATAGAATAGATATATTAAACTAAATGATAAGTATATGGAATTATTTTTTATATGGATATCAATACTGAATGATGGTAGAAAGTCAAAAATATTTAATAAAGATGGAAACAAAGAGAAATAAATAATGATGGACAATCAAAGATGAATGTGAATTATTTGAGAGGTTAGCACTGCTTTATGTAGAGGGGAGAGTTATATCTATGGCAGAATGGCCTTTATATTTCTTGAGTTCATGATGCAGTTGGGTTTTTTGTATATGCTGTGACATTATTTTTGGTTTAATGAAATAGAAAGATCGGCTCTTGCTTCAGCGAAAAAAAAGAATGTTTGCAAGACTCACACGTTATGTCTATAAACATGTCTATGGTGTCATTTTTGACTATGTACATGATATATCTACCAATGATGTATGATAATTTTATGTACCTTAATCAAACATGAGTTTGATGAGGAAGTGTACTCAGACAAAGAAACTGCAGTATAATATGTTGTGATACTTAGCTTCAAGCAGTGATCAACAAATGTACCTTGTGTAGAATGTAGACAAACTGCTGAACAAGTTGCAGCCTATTCAAAGGCTGAATCTATGTTTGGATTTTCTGATGGGTAATATTTTGGGCAGATTTATTTGTCTAGACCTAACTCAAGGAGGTTTAAGAGATTTGATCTGGTAATTTCTGAATTGGCAAGATATTTAATAATAGAAACTATTCCTTGAAGCTTTTAAAGTGTTTAATATGTGTAAAAACAAATAAATAAAATAAAAATAATGTAAATATTTATGAATTTTTGAAAATTTTGGAAAGAGTTTTATAGTTGATGGGTTGATTCTTGTTGGGACAATGGTTACATAGCACCTATGGTATTGTGTAATATTATTTTGACTAAATTATTAATTATTTTAAATATAAATATTGATATTATTTAAATTATTATATGTATGAGTGACAAGACGAGAAAATTGGATTTGGGAGAATTATAAATCTTTGTAAATTTTTATTTAAAAGGAAAGTTAGGGTGGTTTTTCCAAATAAATCTATTGTTTATTTTGGTTATGTGATTTTTCTTACAAATTATTGTTGAGATCTAAGATTTTAAATTAACACGCCATTATGGTTACGAATCTACTGCATTATTCAAACATCTGATATATGGACTGAGTTTTTAACACTGAGTCATTTTTCTGATTATTCTCAAAGGCCCGGTATGTAAAGCTGCATTAATAAATTTAGCCTCACAATGTTGAAAATATGCCATGGGCCGGGATCATCATTAAAGAAACTACAGTCCCTGGAAATTTTGCCTAGGTCATCCTCGAGAGTTGACTTATGAAGGATAGCGATTAAAAGATCAGGAATTGGGTCCCTTCACTAAGGAAAATACCGAATGGAAGATGAGGAAACATAACTGGTCAGACTTATGGTCCTCAACATTTAATTGTCAAATTAGGGCGAACAAAGAATAAAGTTAGGTCTGACTCACGTATATGTTTTGTTTTTGTACTTTCTAGGAGAGGAAAAACATAAAGTAAGTGTATGTTTATTTCTTTTTACCTGTCCTTGCTTGCTTGTAGGGTTTAATATATTGACAGGAGTGGATATCCTAGGACTCAACCTACTATGCTTTGGCAGAATTTTCATATATATATTATAGTTACCGTTTGAGCAAACATTTGGACTCAAATCCATTGGAAAATGTAGCAAACGATTCCCACGGCATATATTTAAATAGGGACATAATTGAAGAAATCAAGGCTAGGATTTTAATGTTTTTCTTTCCAAAAAAAAGTAAAGAAGAAGGACCAGCATGCCAAAACTAACTCTTTCTATAATAATCTATATTTCAGTTAAAAGTATTCCAACCCAACTAAACAAAAAAATTCATGCACGCAATATGTTTTGGTGGGCGCGCGCATCGTGAGAGCGTAACATGTCTGCAGACAAATAACATTGAAGCATCCAAATGCTCACAAAGTAGCATTGTCCGACTGTTAATTTCAAATTAGTCGAATCCCATGAAAATGATTTTGTTGTTTGGAACATTTTTTCTAAATGTGCACGAATAACTAAAATGATTGTATAACCCAAAGCAGTTGTCTTTAACACGATTTTTTGAAAGTTTTTTTGGTGATTTTTTCCGGTCAAAATCTGGCAGCAATTTATTGGAATCGCAAGTTTGATAGCTAGTTTCTGCACA
>APFE031565219.1:24120-34871 GCA_000404065.3 Pinus taeda
AAATTATTAAGGGTTATTAATTTTTTATTATTACTTATCTAATATATTTAGGAAATGTAGATATTAATATTTTGTGATGAAATAATATTTACATGACAAAGTATTTTCCTTAGAGTTGCTTTAGACTCCAAAATTCCTAAAAATTCCTAAAAATTCGTATCGTCCACTTTTCATTTGGCAAAATAATCGATCCTAAATTCTTCAAATTGCCATGTAAATTTGTTCATTATGGTTGAAGCGTTTATATATTAGTCCAATCATTAAATAAGCAAAATTATTATGAGCAAAAAATATTAAGTATGGAAACATTTCTCATCAAATGGATGCACGTGGAATAAGAATTATATAATGAATTTATAATGCGTAGCCCACATCTAAATGTGTACCCTCTGCCAAAGTACCCTATGAATTTTTTTATGGAAAGAGTTTCATGGTAAATCCTGAAATCCCAAATACAGACGGAGGCATATTCATTACATAATTAATGCCTTAACCTTTTCAAACATGCGTAAAGAGAATTTTACGAAGTATTTGCGGAGATTACAATATCTTCATCTTTGAAAATACTACCCTCGCTAGTCACTATAGCAGCATTCCAGAGAGAATTAACATGATTGTTTGAATTCATAAAAAGAGACGGCTTGCTTTTATCTGTGGGTGGTGGGGTCATCCATGATGAATAGGAATGATGGAGGATTCCTTAATAACTGAAGGAGAATACGTAAACAGATAAATTTTCTTTTTTTAGTAAATCCCAAAACGATTAAAAAGAATTTCAGTTCAGGATTATGGCATTGTAGGTTACCTGTAAGTCTGGTCTTTCAAAAAAAGATTTTTATATGAATTAATATTTTTGGAAGTTATAAATTATTAGAATATTTAAGGGAAAATATAATTTTGATAGAGATGTTTATGAGATAAGAAAATACTATCGTCGCTAATGATTATACGAATATTCGTAAGAAAATCTCTCCTCGCTAAAAGTTATTGGAAATGTAATTAGGAAATTTTACTGCAGGTGTTCAAAAACAGAGGAATATGCTAGAACCACCTATGCATGCATCTGTGTGGAAATGGACTTCAGCACCAGATTCCCAACTGAAATAAACCTAACAAGTAAAGACTATGTGTGGAACCAGAAACTCAATTATGAAAGTGTCCTCTTTAGATGTCGATCCTGCTTTGAGACAGGCCGTCTAGCCAAAAATTGCTCAAAAGCCTCCCAAAAACATTTTGCTAGAAAAAACCACCATAGTGCTACATGGTGGAAAGGAGCACAAAAAGAACACTACAGTGTCATCAAAGAAGAATACTCTAGAGAAAACTCTGAATCACAAGAAATCGGGAAGAAAGAAACAACTCTCAAGACAATCATGGAGAAAGCCGCATCGCACAAAATAAATCTTCATTTAACAGCGAAGAAGATCTCCTAGACCAAACTTCTCCGACTATCTTCAAAACGACGAACACAAGAGATCATGAAGCTAAGACACCAATGTCCCAAGAACCAGTAGAGATCCAGGAGATGCAAGATAAATGAAGTTGGAAGACCGTAGAGAAAAAAAAGAAAGCCACAACATCAATCTTGCCAAGAAAGACAAGGAGCCAGACAATTAAAAACTAAGAAAATTATAGGTCCGATAGACCAATTTGGTCTCAATGGACATTAACCACTATTATCATCATCATCATTGAAATCATAAAAAGAGATAGCTTACTCTATATGTGTGGGGGTGCGGTCATCCATGATGAATAGGAATGCAGGATCTCTTAATATGTAAGCAGCGATTTTTTTTTTTTTTGCTATATTAAAAGGTTTTTCTGTTGAGGATTATGGCATTATAGGATACTATAAGATAAGTGTAATATAACTGAAAGGGAAAAAGAGAGTTTTGAAAGATATGTTTAGGAGATGTAAGAAATTTTTTAAAAATAATAATATATTTTATAATCAAAAAATAACGATAAGGGTGGTTATTAACACCCATTATGATTAACACAACTACATTTAATTTAAGTATTTTGGGGGTTTTAGCAGTGCATTATATTAGATATCATTTTGAGATTCAACTGCATTAAGTAAGTCATTCATGTATGACCATTTCCATGAGAGGTAGTCGTAACTGACTAATTTCTCATGATTTTTGAATAGTTCACTTAACACTCATTGCATCGGATAATGCTTGAAGAGTTGAAGAAGTGGGATTGAAACTAATGAAATGAATCACATAGCATCAATCATCACTTCCAGGACTTGCACCCAGTAACTAGGACTTCCCGGGACGTCACCCATCCGAGATCGCCTCTGGCTCAAGCACACTTAACTGTGGAGATTTCCCCAAAATCAAGCCGACTTAGCTTGCTACCCCATTTGCAAAACCTTAGCAAGTATTGTGCCTCATGAACCATTCAAGAAGAGATCCCTTCACTCTTTTTGAATTCAAGTATTAGGGGGTTTTACGTAGTGCATTATATTAAAAATGATTTTGGAATTCAACTGCGTTAAGTAAGTCATTCACGTATGACCATGTCCATGAGAGGTAGTCGTAACTGACTAATTTCTCATGATTTTTGAATAGTTCACTTAGCACTGATTGTATCACATAACGTCAATCATCAGGCACAATACTTGCTAAGTTTTTGCAAATGGGTAGCAAGCTTAGTGAGCTTGATTGTGGGGAAAACTCCACAGTTAAGAGCGCTTGAGCTAGAGCCAATCTAGAATTGGTGACCTCACGGGAGGTCCTGATTACTGGGTGCAAGCCCCGAAAGTGATGACTAACGCTATGTGATTCATTTCATTAGTTTCAATCCCACTTCTTCACCCCTGTGAGCATCACCCAATGCAATGAGTGCTAAGTGAACTATTCAAAAATCATGAGAAATTAGTTAGTTACGACTATCTCTCATGGAAATGGTCATACATGAATGACTTACTTAACGTAGTTGAAACCCGAAATGATATCCAATATAATACACTGCGTAAAACCCCCTAATACTTAAATTCAGAAAGAGTGAAGGGATCTCTTCTTGAATGGTTCACGAGGGACAATACTTGCTAAGGTTTTGCAAATGGGGTAGCAAGTTAAGTGGGCTTGATTGTGGGGAAAACTTCACAGTTAAGCGCGCTTGAGCTAAAGGCGATGTGGGATGGGTGACCTCCTGAGAAGTCCTGGTTATTGGGTGCAAGCCTCGAAAGTCATGAATGACGCTATGTGATTCATTTCATTAGTTTCAATCCCACTTCTCCACAGCTGTGAGCATCACCCGATGTAATGAGTGCTAAGTGAACTATTCAAAAATCATGACAAATTTGTCAACTACGACTACCTCTCATAGAAATGGTCATACGTGAATGACTTACTTAATGCAGTTAAATCCCAAAATGATATCTAATGCATTTAATTTATTAAATATAATTAATATACATTAACAAAACTTATTAATTTATAATGTAATTATATACATTAAAAAATTAAAATTTAAATTTATTATTAGTTAATATAGATGGAAGGCTTCATTTGTTCTACACCAACCATTGATATATGTAATATAAAAATAATAGTAAATAAAATATTATTAAATTAAATTAATAAATTATTAGAAAAAATAATATAATAAAATAAATTAGTAAATAAAATAATTAATAATAGTTATAATAAAAATAAAAAAATATTTATTATAATATAATATTATTATTATAAATTTATTATAATAAAAATTTATTATTTAATAATAAAAAATAAATTATTATTATTATTATGAAATATTATGTTTCTTAACAATTAATAATAATTAGTGTATTCTTGAGCTGGTTGGAGCCAATGGAATCCCTGAGGCAAACTTGTGAGTCTGTGAGTTCTTTGGCTGGACTTGTACAATATACAAGTCTTGATGCTTTTGAATAGACCTTGTTAGATCTATGTCAAGCAACTATTCTCGGAGCGAAAAATAGGTTTGGGGGGGGAATTGGAAGTAATTTTTATTATCATTGGTTGGAAAGACTAGTCTCTCTTCCTTGTAAGTTTCCTAGTAACTTGAGCTAAGAAATAATAGTATTTTAATTAGTTAATTTTAGAACATGGAATATTATTGGTATATACTGTAATGTGAATTTTCTACGAGTCTGTACATATTGGTTATAAAGAAATGGTATGCTTTTCATGTAGAATAATTTATGATTTTGTGGGAGAATTGACATACTTGAGAACACAGTGTTAGGCGGATAAATCCCTATTACTGACAATAGGAATCTCCCTAGATCCTAAAGGAAACTAGAAGCAAACAAGCAATTGAATAGTTCTTTCCCTAAGCCTACTTTGTTTGAATTATGAATATAAAAGATAGTAAATAAGCCTGTCACTTATTTGTGTAATGCTCGATGAAGATCCCCACTTGTCTTCATATAGCTTTTCAATGCTTGAAAAGACTTGCAAACACAAACATAAAAAATATCAAAGGGATATGCAACATAGCAATTCAAACAAGCTTAATCTAATGATAAAGGAGATTAAAAATTGACATTTCCTTAATGGATATCTAAAGAACTATAAACCATTCATCATTTTAGTAAGAAAATATAATGGAAAAAATTATTCATTTGTACTAATTCGCGGATAAAGAAGATCCTTACAACCTTTGCATTGATGTCATGAGGTTTCTCCCAAATGCCTCCAAATCTTTCGTTAGATGGTAAGCCTTCCAATCTCAATTTGACATCATAAGTCTATCTTTTATGGCCTTCTCTATCCCTCTACCCTCTGGTCAATTTATAGGCGAAGAGGAAAAAGTTTCAGATCCAAAAGAGGAGGATGGGATTCGCTAAGTGGGGGATTATGTTCCTTGAGGAAAGGGAATTAGGTCCATCATTTGAGGGGTTTGGCTCGAATAGATATGACCTGTGAGATTTCAGTTGGGATATATTCGCCCAATAATGCTTCTAGATGTCACTTTTTATTTTTATTTTTCTTTGATTCACCTGTGCGGTCTATAGTGGTAGACATAGCACAGTTGTGTGTTTTTCTCAGAGACAAGTACAACGAATATGCAGAAATGTCTAGAGAAAGTGCACAGGTCATACTTAACAAAGTATACAAGCCATTTTTCCGAAAATTATCATATTCTTCAAGGCATTTTTTATTGTTTGACCTCTAAGGGAGTTCAATGGAACATGTTCATCGATGGGGAGAAATCCATTTATATAGATCACGTGTCATGGTGACAAAATGATGTGTAACAGGTTGCCCCCTAAAATTTAAAGTCTTAAAAATAATTTTTAAAGGCTGAAGCACTTTATCATGCCAAAGATCGGATTAGGCACAATCATCGAAAACTTGCAACAAACATTCAAGGATTACAATGCAAATATATATAATCATCACTAAGGTATACATTCCCTTACTCATAGTAAAGATAACTCAATGAACAAGTACAAACAAAAAAAAACTCAAAAATCATATCGATAGTAGACAAAGTATGGATGGAGCCATCAGTTATGAATCAGTCTACATGATCATGAGTATAAAACTGGTCACAACCTAGATTAACGAAACTAGATCCAGGGTCTTGATCTCGGTCTCTTGATCTATAATTGGAATCTATCCATGGGATTCAATGTCTCGAAGTTGAACATGGTAGAAACCACTTGATTACCATTCAATGATGTGAACCGTTAACAAGTGTGAGAGAAACTGCCAATAATGATAATGGCTCTCAAGGTACTCATAGTAGAATCTATGAAGTGTGAATAAGGGATCTGAAGTCAAACACTCATAAAATATTTCGATCAAAGGCCAATGATGAGAACCTGTCATCGAAGGAGAGGAACTTTCCATTAACGCATGCAGGCCTCAAGGTACTCAAGGTTTATAGATCAACTTCCTAGATAATGAGTTGAATTCGATAAGAAGTGACTCATCGCAACAAAGCCTACCACATGAAACACAATGTCAAGTTTTGAGGAATAGTTTGTAAGGACCCACTCAGCGACAATCGGTGCGAATAAAGACTAAAATTTGCAAAGGAATACAAACTGAGGTTGAACTTCTCTCAAACACATAACGACACAACAATTGACTTGGTAGCATTTGCCTCAATGATAATACTGAAAACCAATTGAAGACTTTCAATTAGACTTGATTAACTGTAAGACAAATGGATTTACAAACCTACACATAAATGTGACGGAGTGTCGTGTTCAAAAGTGACATACTACCTTTATAATGAATATAAAATTAATACCTTTTCCCAATTCTCCCCCACCATTACTTGCAAGTACCTCTTTATTTTTTACAAGTTTGAGGAGGATAACATATGCTTGTCCTATAAGCCCATCCTTCAGATGAATCAATCGAAGTATTTTTAATGAACCCTTAGAAGGAATGGTTCAGTCTCATTATGCTTAATCAGTGCTATACCGTTTAATTTTTACGAGTCCGCTAAAGGAATAACTCGATGTTGTTTTCTTTTAAGAGTTTGAAAAAGAAACAAAAAAGGAAACTCATTCAGTTCTTTTAAAATAAAATTTTAACGAGCTTGGAGAAAGCAAAGCTCAATGTTTTTCAGTTTTAGGGATTTAGAAGAAAAACATATGAAAAATTTGTCATGTTATTTTTCGTAAATTAAGTCCCTCAATCTTGAAAAAGGATAAAATAATGCAGGAGAGAACTCGATTGACAATAATCAGTCAACGTACATTTTTTGTAAATAGTCCAGTTCAACCTATAGAAGGGGTAAACTTATACTGAGTGGACGATTGTTCATTTACTTTTACGAGTTCGAACAATCAAGTGCTTGACAATCTTTTCATGTTTTAAGATTCTTAAAAAGGGTTTAAACAGGACTCCATGGTTTCACTTTTCGTAATTTTTTAAGAGCATGGAAAGTGATAAAAGTTTTCTCATAGTAAAAAATGATACATTTTCACAGTGTAACCTGTTTTGCACATTAAACTCAAATAAATTATCATAACTTCTCAATATTAGGGTAAAACAGTGAAAATTTTGACTTTTAAAAGATCCTAGGTATAGAAATAATATTTTAATCACCTACAAAACTTATAAAAGTTGAAAAAGTAATTCTATTTTCACAGTTATTTTTACTCATTTTGAGAGCAGAAAGAGAGTTTTTTACCACCAAACTTCCAAAGCTAATTTCCAGCAAACCAATGGATGAAATCACTGGTCATTTTCTCCAAGTAATAGATCTCTTCATTATCTCTGTTTTCATCCATTTAGTTTTTAGTCTTAAGTGTTCATGTGAATTTTTTAAGGAGTTCCATTTTAAAAAATGTGCCCTTGGCCCTGCGCGGGATCTCTCCATTAGGTGCGCACAAGCCTAAATCTTTTTTTATAATAAAATATGTTGTTTGCGTGGAAACTTGCCCGAGTATCCATGTAGCTACGCTCTATTTATGAAAAGATGGTTGCATATTCGTGAGGGCTTTTGAAAACACAAAAACTATGCCCCAAAAAAATCCACAATTGGTTATAATAATTGTTCTAAATCTTAGTAATTATTATTTTAGGACCATTTGATCTTTAAATCATGGAATGCAGGGAGAGAAAACATGAAGCTGAAGATTCGGTTTATTTGGATGATCCTGCAACTATGAAAGCTTTAAGAAACAATGCCCTCTGGAAATATTGGATCATTACAAGTATCAGAGATTTGGTAGAGATTATGACTTGGTTGGCGCGGGCATGGGATGTCTAGGACCAATGCTTTGTGATCGAGGATCATCGTGTCACCATTGGTGATGATGAAATCTGATTTTTGACTAGGCTTTCTTGTAGAGGAGATGAGATTTCTTTGTCCGGGTAGAGGTAGGGTGAAGACACTACTACTAGAGAGCTACGTAGTTTCTTTAGAAATGCACAACACACGGATGGAAGGATTGATATCAAGACTATTGGGGAGCTAGCTTTGAGTACCATTTCCTTCATGGTTAGCAAAAAATGTGGCAGTGTCACCCTTCACTTGGACATCAAGGCTCATATGTAGACTATCGTAGAGTGTTGGGAGTCAACAGTTTTTAACTAGTGTGAGGTAGTGGTTGTCAACATGAAAGGAAAACTAACTAGAGTAAAAAATGGCAGACTGAATAACTTTAGCTATGGGGCCATTTGGATTTATTTTTCTCTAAAAAGGATTCCAATCCTCATGCCACAATAGTTTCTAGTAGATGAGGCAAGACCTCAGATCCATGGATACTTAGGTGGGTCTCTCTTATGGCTCGTCACAGGAACAATGGTATAGTGGTATGATATATCCCTGAGTTGTTTGTATGATTAATTCAGTGGATAATCGGGATCGAATACTTTCGATATACGGGGATGGATTACAGAGCGGGGACACATTGGGGTGACCTAGGTGAGAATGTCTCATTTTGATGTTTTCAATTTTTTTAGTTTTTATGTTTTGTGTATCTTTCAAGGCTAATTATTCGAAATCCCTATGCAGATGTGTGCCTATTTCGACCACCAGGACTACGAAATTTTGACGGGCGTGATGACCAACCTACAGGAGCTATAGCACCCAACCTAGAGTTGGCAGAGGCATTGGTGGAGTTAGCGCAAAACTTGGAGAGGTTGACTATTGACATTCTAGAGACTAGGATGGATGATCTACCTCTTCGGTACCAGAGACATGTGACTGGGGTTGTAAGACAACTCAGGCAACTGTTACGCTAAGTTTCTTGTGCCATAGTCTTCTACCATGATCATCATCATGCTTAGTTGTTTAGACTTTTAGGGCTACATTTTTTATTTTTGTATCCGCATATTCTGATAATAAAGGACATAGGGCCTTATGTCCTTTGTTGACATATTTTTTGTGAAACATACTATCTACAAACTTTATCTAATGGAAAGCTACTACTTTTGATTTCAACTTATTTTGTTCAATATGTGGATGAATATTACTTTTACTTACAAATGTTGCAAATGTCTATTTAACACATGGTTGGCTAATGCATTGGTTAATTTGTTTAAATTTCGTAGAATGTGTTGATATTTAATATAATCAAACTTCCTTTCCAAAAGACGAACTTGGAAAAACATTTTTAACATTGATGGACTTCTTACCGTATAAACACTTTTTAACTGTAATACTACGAGTTGTGAATTTAACCTAACAATCAAATGTTGAATTCTAAATGAAATGGCATCACATAATAGTTCAATAACTGCACTATATTCTATTATGTTATTTTTTGTTTCACCAGGGCATATCCTATGAATGGAAACTAACTCATCATTGGGTGAATAAATAACTGAAGCTCCAAAAGAAAAGTTTTGAGTACTACAACTAGCACCATCAACAAAGCCAATGTAAGTTTGAAAAGATGTCGACATATGCAAATCAAGTATATAAAAAGATAAGTAAGAGAAGTAGTAGTGGATTGTAAAAAATGTTAAAAGTACCTCACACAAAAAAAATGTAAATAATGTACAAATATTCACGAAATAATCATGCATAATATTTCTTTAGGTAAAGCCTGTTTTTGGGCTTTTCCAAAGAAGCACCATCATAATCAACCAGATCATAGGCTCCTTTAACTAATACACATTTTACTATGTAAGGGCCATGCCACATGGGCTCAAGTCTACCTGTAGCTATTTTACCATGAGCTTGATCATAGACCAAGACTAGATCACCTTCTGCATATGAATGAGGTCTCACGCTTTGATCAAATTGCGCCTTAACTCATTTTTTATGAGCCTCGCTAGCCAGAGCGGCCTCACGACGGGTTTCATCTAGAGATGTTAGGTGTAAAAACTGCTCTTCCTCCATAGAGGTAGCTTGTAATAATTCGATGGTTAGTTTTAAAGATGGAATTTCACATTCAATCAAAAAAATTGCCTTCAATCCATAGACAAGTTGGAAGGGAGTAAAGCCTATGGACTTTTTTGCAGTAGTACAATATGCCCACAAGGCTGGGAAAAACATGGTATTCTATTTTTCTTTATGAATACTGTGGAGTACTATAGAAGGTATGTTTTTGATAATTATTCCAGCGTCTTTCCATTAGAAATTACAAACCTTTTTGCATCATGAACTCGGAAAACGATAAGGAATTGTAATAAAACATGTGAGATTAATATGCAAGACGAAAACACTGACAATTGTCATTTCCTTATGCAGGAAGGAGGAAAAACCAGAAGTTGCCATTCCAAAGGAAAGGACAAGGACGGGTTAACCACTGTCCCTTTGATGGGAGACCGTATGAAAACAAAGAAAATCAAATCAAAGCGAATCAGCCCTGGAAAGGAAGTGGAGATATCGGCTCGGCGCAGGAAAGAAAAGAAATCACTGAGGACTAACAGTTTGGCAAATCCCTCAGGATCCTTGATCCCAAGGGATCGCTGTTTTATCTATTTATCCACTTAGATATCTCCGCCTTCACCCTTATAAAAGGGGCAGCGCTGTTAGCTCGAGGGAGGGGAGATGTTGTTATGTTTTATGTAATTTCCTTTAAGATAAAAACTTTGATCATCGAGTCTCGTTAAGAAATGATCTATTGTAATTTCACTTTATGCATTAATACAAAGTTGGTTGTTATTTCATCTTTGAGTCTGGAATAACTTCAAGCGGTGTACCCCTGGAGGCTAAGGGCCCGGCCCTGGAGGAGAATTGCTCCTGTACCATTACATTTGGTTTATGCGCGGTTTGCTTATCAACGTTATTTGGTAATCTGATGTGTTTTGTAAGTTTACATCACATGCTTTGTTATGCTTAAATTATTAAGGTTT
>APFE031565219.1:43760-78822 GCA_000404065.3 Pinus taeda
CATTTCCTAAGCATACACAAAGGATCATGGTTCCATGGGTGAAATAAACAACTCTGCCAAGGTTATGGACACCTTTCGACAAGAGAGCACTGTTAATGGTATTGAAGTCACACTATTTACACCAGTAGATAGTTATTAGCACCCTTCTGTTTCTTATGCCTTAGTAATCAATTATATATTATTTCCCAAACCATACAACGCATGAATATATATTATCACCAATCATGACAAAACAATTGACAATGACAGCATGAGACTCTATATCCACGACAAATGTCTTATCCCCAGCCTCGCATCATATCACCGCAGTCTCTTACGTATTAAGTGACCCAACTCTACGCCTCGATTTTGGTAATTTGCCACTTTTCTAAACATGGCATATTGCCATACATTGTTCCTTAAGGACTCTGTTTCAGAACGGGCGTCGCTCCTTTATTTGACGGTCGGGACGACCTATCACATTGTGGGGGGGGGATGTTAACCTCATCGTTCCCTGGATTACGTGTCAGATCACTATTCGGGAAGCTGTGTACTGTGGTATAGCACGGCTCAACGGTATACTATTTTTTTATTTTTTCTGCATGACTTGCTATTCATAAGCCATTTCCATTATATACTCTACAACATTAGATTTTGAGCGAGTCTTATGTTTGTCAGCCTCTCTGTGTTTTAATAGTGTGAACAATTTCCGTTCCATTGAGAGTTTACAGCAAAACCATAAGCATGGGAGGAAGATTGATTCGGAGAGAACCGCAGGTGTTAATAGTCTCTGCTGCTACCCGGGAAATCCTGGCAAGAGCAAGGTGGCTGACTTATCTCAACCGCTTGCAGGAGTCTAACGAGACTGTGGCAATTGAATTCTTGCAGAACTTCCAAGAGGATTACTCCACAGTGAGGGGGAGATGCATAGCAGTCACCGAAGACATAATCGCAGAAGTCTCGGGACTGCCAGCCACTGGACCTATATGGACACTAAAGAAGTAGAGATTGCAGAAGATTATAGAAAGCTTCCAGCATGAAAGTGAGAGCCTGACAATTAGAGGAAAGGGGGTTCTTCCAGGAGCATTAGAAGAGCCGTGGGTGGAAATGGCGAAGACCATTCAAAGCAAAATCACCTGTGAAGGCAGAAAAGACGTGATAAGACCACGACATCTTAAACTCTTAGTTGTACTAAAGCAAAAATGCTTTGTAAATTTTCCTGCATTTTTGAATTCATTACTTCATGACATTGCACAGAGCATAACAAAGGCACAACATGTAGAGTAAGTTGTTAGTCATCATGGGTTGATTTGGTTAATAGTCAGCCGTAGCCTTACCCAGTAGCAGAGCATCTGGGAAGAGCTAATTGCCATGATAAATGGAGGATTGACCACACCATCCCCAAAACGTAAACATGCCACCAGCACACTCGAGCATCCAGGAAAACGCTAAAAATCGGTCTAGCTAGCATGGATACGAGGAAGGCTGGAGAAGCCCCAAGAAAACACCAGCCAGCCGGTAGAAACAGAAGCCGAGCAATCTGAAGAGGAAGGAGAAAAAGAATAAGAATCCGAACAATCTGAAGAAGAAGGACAAAAAGAAGAAGCCGAGAAATCTGAGCAGGAGGAGGAAATGAAACAGCAGGAAGGTAGCCCATTATAGGACCCATTGGGAGAAGATGAATTGGCCAAAGTTTTGGCCAATATGGGTGAATATGGCCAACCTTCCAGTCCATCAGACCTCCATGATACAGAAAAACCTCCAGAGGAAAATGCACCTGAAGAATCACATGTAAAGGAGGCAGAAGAAGAGAATCTGCCTGTTCCTGATGAAAATATGACAGGAGATACTGAACAGGAACAATCCGTTCCTAACCAGAAAACACCATGAGAAATTTTAGAGGAAACGGGGCAAGAAAAGGAGGTCGCCCAAGAAATAATAGAATGAGTTAGGATTCTTTCCCCGGAACAACCAAAGCAGAGTAATGAAGAAGCACCCCAGAGAGAAAATCAAGGAATTAGTCACAGTCCAGGCTGGAGTGAACAACCTGCTATTTCTTTTAAGGAAATTCAGGAAATTAAGGAATTGCGAAAGGAACAACAGAGATTATTGAATATACTAGTTCAGCTCCACCAGCAGATTAGGATTCTAAAAGTAAGGCAAAGGGTAAAAAAGACTTCGGGAAGGAAAAATACAACCACTCCAGCAAAACCTCTCAAGACAATGGGGCGAAGGACCAGACTCCATCCTGCTATTTGAAACCCTATCGAAAACCAGGTTGCTGTTCCAAATGATGTTGAGGAACAAACTGTTGGTCCATTCGAAAAGGAACAACAATGGACTGATATCCATGTTAACATAGAAATGGATGCGATGTTGATCGGCAATAAGGAAACTCAGACGAAGGCACCACCTTTGGAAATGATAAGAGTCATGGACTCAAAGCAACGCAATAGGAAAGTTCAGGTAAAACTCTCGGCCTCCACTGCCACATGGAAAAGAGATCCAAAAACGGTAACCCTACGAAAGGGTTTGAAGCAAGCTTAGCAAGCAGCAGAAAAGCTTAGAGAGAAAACGGTCCCTCGAGAAAAGTATGAAGAGCTATAGCAGCAGCTTAGGAACGTCAATCTATCTGAAAGGGAGGCCTTTGAAGGGTGGTAAAGTGAAGAAGAGAAAGTCGCGAAGGTAACTCATAGGTTAGATATAGTTATCAAGCAGATAGATACCTTATGTTCTTTGTACAATGACGTCCTAGCATGTAGAGCCCCTGCTAAGAATTATGCCTTGTTTTTAATCAAAAGATATTTGCAATTGGAAATAAAGGTTGTTAAAGCAGGTGCTCCCATACAAATTAACACCATCAATGATTTTATAAACTTTTGTAAGCACTACGAGGTAAAAGTTCAGAGACTACTGTGTGAGTTTTATTTACATAACCTTGTATTAGAACAAGAGACCGAGCTGAACCCTGGCCCTTTCGTTGGGGATATCCAATTACATGCATTTATTTCATTTTAGGTTAATCTAGTTAAATTGATTAAAGCCTATAATGCTTTCCAAAGACAAGAAAACGGATTAGATTTGTGGATAAGAGCTGAGCCTAGGGATCCAGTATAGTTGTGGAGAAAACATAGAAACCTCATGAAGACTCCAGGTGTAATTGAAGCATTAGGACCCATCCATGAGGCAATCATTCGACAGGGATTAGAATACTTTTTCTCTATGAAAGACCCTGCCATTGATGCAGCTAAATTTCGGTATCAAATATGTAATCCGAATATCCAGCTCAGGGAACCATTTAAGTATGAGAATTTTAAATTAGCTGCCAACTGCTTGCACCTCTATGGTGAATTCATTATGAGGGTAGGGCCATCCTGGTTAGGATATAGGTTCCGGAGTCCAATTATTTGGCACCCTGCACCCGGATACCAAGCCCTATATGACATGCCTGAGGGTCAGACAAGCCATTTCTTTGAATACCTAGTTATGCATCATGGCTATAGGCCTTCACATGAGATTCCATCTCCAGCCTACTCACTCATTGCCTTACACGTCAACTACAATGTTTTCATGAGGGCATGAAAAAGGGTAAGCAGGGAGGTGTGTGGAGTACTAAAGAAGGTATGTTTTTGATAATTATTTCAGTGTCTTTTCATTATAACTTACAAACCTTTTTGCATCATGAACTCGAAAAACGATAAGGAATTGTAATAAAACATGTGAGATTAATAAGCAAGATGAAAACAATGACAATTGTCATTTCCTTATGCAGGTAGGAGGGAAAACGAGAAGTTGTCTTTCCAAAGGAAAGGACAAGGACGGGTTAACCGCTGTCCCTTTGACGGGAGACCATATGCAAACAAGGAAAAGCAAATCAAAGCGAATCAGCCCTGGAAAGGAAGTGGAGATATCGGCTCGACGCAGGAAAGAAAAGAAATGACTAAGGACTAACGGTTCGGCGAATCCCTTAGGATCCTTGATCCTGAGGGATCGCTGTTTTATCTATTTTTGCACTTAGATATCTCCACCTTCACCCCTTATAAAAGGGGCAACACTGTTAGCTCGAGGGAGGGGAGATGTTGTTATGTTTTATGTAATTTCCTTTAAGATCAAAACTTTGATCATCGAGTCTCGTTAATAATTGATCTATTGTAATTTCACTTTATGCATTAATACAAACTTGGTTATTATTTCATCTTTGAGTCTGGAATAACCTCAAGCGGTGTACCCCTGGAGGCTAAGGGCCCGACCCTGGAGGACACTTGCTCCTGTACCATTACGTTTGGTTTATGCATGGTTTTCTTATCGACGTTATTTGGTAATCTAAGGTGTTTTGTAAGTTTACATCACATGCTCTGTTATGCTTAAATTATTAAGGTTTCTAAAGACAAAATTATTGTATTGACTCTACATCATATCACTTTTCTTTTTGGTATTGATATAATACTACCAGTATTTACAGAATACTAATGTTGTTTCATTACAGAGCCTTTTTGCTATGCACTTGTTCATTAACATTATGGAATTCATCTTGGAAGTTATGTTCTTTGCGATTGTTGGATTTACAAACAATGCTGTTCTATTTTGAAATGCAGTCGTACTCTTTTTAACTGAGATTGATAACTGGATCAGATTACTATTTAAGTGTTTTGTGCGTATGTATGGTTTTCAAGCGATGTTCCATAATTCATCAGTAATCAATGTTGTTCCATTTTGGTGTGTTATTCAATCCACCCTTAAGAGTGAAGGATTGTCGTTTGATTCCTGTAGATTATGATTAAAGTATTTGATCTTATAGGCTAAGGTGTTACTACTTGTTAGACTTAGTTGTTGTTCTATTTCTTAACTGTTGTTCCATTTCAGGTTTGCTGTTCCATTTCAGGTTTGTTGTTCCATTTCAGATTTGTTGTTCTATTTCTTAATTGCTGCTCCATTTTCTATCTACCATTTCATTTCTTGTCATTTGTTATGAAGAACGATCTCAGGCTGTAGTGAGCATTGACATCTACTGTCTGGCTCCCAAATCCACGATCTGTTTTCTAGTTTCCTTTTCCATCAGTTTCCAAAGAGATGGGTTATTGCTACAGAACCCTTGACTGATAAATTGCTTAGTTTTCTGAATGCGTGGTTTAATCTTTTGAAGTAGTTAGCTGTAAACAAGCATCCGTTTACTCTTGTATTGTCAAAAACTGTGGTACTAGCATTACACTGGAAAATGATAGCCTCAGACTGAGACACTCTTTGAAATAACAAAACATTCCCGGATTGACATATTAATGTGAGGTAATTAAAGGTGAAAGAGACCCTTTTTATAGCTCCACAAATACCAACTATCCATGTGACCATGTTTGTCAAATCTTTATTAAAAACTTCGACTTGGCCATTTTCTTGTGGATAATAAGTTGTAGAGCTATCATGGCAGAGGCCAAGCTATTTAGATAGTTTATTCATCATAAAATTGGGAAAATGGCTACCAAGGTCTCTAACTATGGTTTGTAGTACACTGAACTGAGAAATTACATTATTGAAAATGAAAATTGCTGCAGTCTCGTCATTGTCCTTATATGTTGGCATCGCCTTAGCCCATTTCATAAAATAATCAAATGCAATAATAATATACCCATGCCCCCCGGTTGAGTGAGTGTTACATTTTATGAAACCTATGCCCACTTTTGCAAAACGACCAACAACTATAATAGGGTGAAGAGATGGGGGTGCTTGCATCTTGCGATCATAAAATTGAAAATTATGGAATTTTGAACTACAATAATGCAATCCTTAAACATGGATGGAAAAAAATAACTAGCACACCATATATTTTGGGCAGTGGCATACCTAGACATATGACCTCCACACGTTCTGGACTGGAAATCATTCAATGATTTTTCAGCCTCTTTGAAGCATTAAACATCATCAAAAAATGTAATCATCACTGCGAAGATAAAGAGTGTCAACAATGATATTGTATTTTTGGGAATGTAGCGAATGCGACGACGATGAGTTCGACATAATTCAGGCCTA
This sequence comes from Pinus taeda, assembly GCA_000404065.3. NCBI lineage: Eukaryota > Viridiplantae > Streptophyta > Pinopsida > Pinales > Pinaceae > Pinus > Pinus taeda. Next base: position 49,761 of record APFE031565219.1, read on the forward strand.
AAAGTTTGGGCCTAAAGATATATAACAATATATCTATACCAGGGATCAAACATACTGATTAGAAAGAAAGATTCATTGGCAAGAGAATCCTCTACCATTGTTTTAGTATCAGTACAGGGAAAGTCACATAACAACTCAGCGAAAACTAAGGATTTCTTTTATTTAAATATTTTGAATTCTGAATCAAATTCTTGTAATATAACTATCCCTTTTGAGTATTTTCCCATTAACAATTATTTGATAATAATATAGATCATGGGGCTACAATCCAAAATGATAGTTTTTTTTCACAAAAGTATATAGTGACAAAAACATTGAATAGCTTGAACAACTCTCAAGGCTTGTTTCTCCACATGTGCATACTCGATCTCAGTTTTAGTGAGATTTTGACTTAGATAGTAAATCACATGTTCATCATTAAAGTCATCTTCTTGTACTAAAACCATGCCTATGGTGGCATCTGATGTAACTAAATATAGAAAGTAATCTTGGTGATAATCCAATGGATGCAATAATGGTGCATGGGTCAACTCATATTTTAATGCATCAAATTTTTTTTCATCAAGATCATCCCAAATGAAAGGAATGCCTTTTTCAAAAAGTCGGGTAAAACCTTGGGTTAGTTCAACATAGATATGGATGAATCTACATAAAAACTTTGCTTTCCCTTGCAAACTTTGAGGTTGACAAAGTTTAGAAGGATCTGCCAAGTTCAAAATTCCCTCTACCTTCAAAGGACTGACATGGATGGCTTCTTTTGAAACTATAAAACCTAGAAGTTGATCACATTGTAAGCAAAAAACACATTTATTCAAATTCAAATGAATATTGTAATGCCTACATCTCATGAAAATTGCTTTCAAATGTTATGGATGATCTTGTTGTTTCATTTAATGAGTTGTTAGGCCATCCAAGCAGGGTTGAACATTATGTTTGATATCATGAAATGCATAAGACATTTCTATTTGAAAATTTTCACTAGCATTCTTAAAACAAAATGGGAGTTTACGATAAGAAAAAGTTCCCCATGGAGAAATGAATGCAGTTTTATGTTGATCAACAAGGAGTATGCTTATTTTATTGTAACTAGAGAACTATCCATAAAAGAGAAAATCTCATTTCCATTACAATCATCAATGATTTGATCGATATACATGGTCGGTTAATTGTCCTTTGGACAAGCCTTGTTAATAACCCTGTAATGAATACATACTCTAATAATTCCTTGTTTTTTATCAACTGGTACAATGTTTGATACACAATTAGTTAATGAAATAGGGTAAATGAAACATGCTTCCAACAATTTTTCAACCTGAACTTTTATAGCAACATCTTTTTGTAGATGAATCAGACGTAATCTTTGCCTAACAGGCTTGACATTCAGATAAGTCTTGATTTCATGGACTACAATACTAGGGTTGATTCTTGGTGTTTCTTCATAACGCCGGGGAAAAAAGTTGTGTAATTCCTGAAATAGGGATTTATATGTTGAAATTTCATTCAAAGAAAAAGAAGCACCTAAATGAATATTTTTAGTGATCCCTGGTTTGATTGAGATGTTGATGGGCATTGTTACTAATATATTTCCTAAATTATTTTCAGATTTAGAATAAAGGATAGAAATTGGACATTCATGATCATTAATAATCTCAGGTGAAAATATAGATGAAAAATCATTCTCGATTTTGTCAAGGCAAGGTAGGAAAGATGAGCGATGACGGTAATCGTCCCAGGGAATTTAATCTAACACCATTACCTCCATAATCCCTTCATTAGTTATAAATTTTCCATCAAAATAGAACGAGACAAATGAGAACAATCATTGATGATGATATTCAGTCCATCATTTTTAGATGTTGCATTGAAAAAGGACTAAATTGCCTGATAAGGAAATTCAAATGGGCTAAAAGGAATCTCACTTCCATATAAGGTTAATTCTTACTTTGAAGAAATTTCCAAGGATCAGAATACTTGGAAGTGCTTGATGTAATCATATTGACCTGGGAAATGAGTCTTTAATGAGACCAACGCCAATATCTTCATACGGAGTAGTCGATTTTCCAACAAAAGGAACACTACCGTCAGAGTTAGGATTTGAAGTAGAATAAGACAACTGGTCTACTTTTACAATTTTTCCCTTATGAGGAAACATATTTATTTGAAAAAATGAGGAGACCACTGCAGTAATTCCATTCAGTAGGGAGAATCCTATCCTCTCATCCCTTCCTCCATGGAACTAATTCTAAGTATGGAAGGCCATCCAATGTTAGCATTAATGACAAAACCTCCTTCATCTTCCTATAAATTTACAAGTCATCTAAGTGATCAGGGGCTAGACTATGTTCAATTGTAAGGAGATAATGCTATTATGAGATTTGGATTTTAAGCAAGTATTGTGATACTACAAGTTTGTCTTGCTTTTGATGTGATGTGGATGGGATCCAAGCTGAAGGAATGACTTTGAATCAGACACTGATGGTTGTAGTTCCTTCTTCTATCTAATAAAGTATTTCAACCTTTTTCCATATGTTGTGTTCTTTCATAATGCTTATATGTATGACTTGATTCCGATTCCTTTCATTTATATTCGATGGACCATATCCTTTGATCAATTTTTATCTTTTGTTGTGTTTACAAGGTACTTCTCAAGTAGATTAAGTACGTGAAGGAGCAATGGAATCAATACAAGGGAGACGAGAGGAAAGCAGAACTACATGTAGAACTCCTATCTTCCCATCTTATCTATTTCTTATAGGACAAGTCTAAAACACTTTAAACTATTGTTCTAGATACAACTACTTATCTAGGGAGATGGTATTTATCCGTAGATGCTAAATTCTTCAAAACATGAACTGCCACGGTAACATTCACCATATCAACGCAACTCCAAACCATGACCGTGGTTGTTTCATCTGAATGCGTAAGCCATCGGGATAACGGTATAAGGCTTGACCATTGGGCTTGGAAATAGTGCGGAGTTATCGCATGTGACACGTCTCCGTAGACTGGGACCGCCGGAGAACAAGCCGCCGAGGTAACTACCAGAAAATGATTTATTACAGGTGTTCGCATGGGTCGTTAGCACTTCCACCTAGTTAGATTCTAGCTAGCAGTTTCCAACTAACGTAAAGTCTATTTTGGGGTTTAAAATAGTTTTGGTTACAAAATTAATTCGACCACCATGCCCACCTACCTAAGTGTGAAGTTACAACTAGACTAAGGTTCCAACACACATTCTAAAGCAACCAATTCACCTCAAATGCAGTCAATGGAGGCTGTCATGTATCCACAAGCGTATAAATATGGTTTTGTTCATGCAGAGAAGAGACTGGTTTTTACTTTTGTATGCAGATTTTGGAGGACATAAGCGATTTTGTTTTCAGTGTTTCGGGAGCATCCGCGATCGGTTTTGGAAATCGTAAGTAGCATTGGAAAGTTGGTGTAGAGTGCTATCTGATGATAGAGGTTAGAATGGCTTTTGTACAAGTTCAGTATGACTAAATCACTGTTCAATTGACTACTTTCTTCTCATTCCTAATAAAAACGATCGCCCATCTTGAAAGCGGACCTAGAGATGTAGTCCATCAGGGAAGAACTTTTTCATCAATTTGATGTCTAGTATCATTGTTTTTTTACTATTTTCACTTCTCTTATGGATCGATTTCATGTTCAATCAGCTATCATAAAGTGTTCTTTTCAAGCCGTTTTTCCTCAATTTGTGTGCTTTAGCTAACATTCAAATCATTAATGGTTAATCAATTCTACATTAGTATTTAGTTTATGGTCATTTAAGATCATATAATTTGGTGTCAGAGTAGGTTTCATTTGTATAATGTGCCATTGAATGTTTGCCAGGTCAAAGTCAGAATGAGGAGAAGGAATCCTTGAGCAGATCAATCCAAAGATTGGAAAGCGACGAGTCATTCAGAAACTGACCATGTCAGGACTTGCTGCAGGTGAAAGCATTAAAACTAAGATGAGTGAAGAACAACTTTAGCAGGCATTCTTAACCAAGCAGTAGATCTTGGGAGAATTGTATGAAGACAAGAAGATGAGAGATGCAGCTTCTCCTTCAAAGGCATCGAAGAAGGAGAAATGTAAAGGCAAGGCTGATAAACCACCTTCACCTCCATCATCTCCATCCTCTTATTCTTCTTCTTCTTATTCTTCTTCTTCTTCTTCTTCTTCTTATTCTTCCTCTTCCAGTGCAAAATCTGAAACGGAAAAGAAACCTAAGAAAACATCTCTTTTGAAACTTGATGTTAAATTTGAGTTACTTGTCTACGATGGCGAAATGAATCCTGAAAAACTAGATAACTGCATAAAGCATTAGAAGTGTATTGTCGCATTCAGAAAATTTATGGAAATAAAACTAAAATTGATTTAGCTACAATTAGAATGCGGGGAACAACTTTAATCTTGCGGGGAAGTAAAACTCAGATAGATGTGAAGCGTAAAGGAAAAGTCATCTCTTCATGGACTAAGTTTTTAAAAGCTCTTAAGAAACAATTCTATCCTTTAGGATACATGTAGCAAGTCGTTATTGATTGGGAGCATTTGAGGCAAGGTAAAGGGAAGAGTGTTCAGGAGTTTACTCAGGATTTAAGAAAGAAAGCATTGGCGCTTGGTATTTCATTGGATACACATGAAACTTTGTTAAAATACATCGGTAGTTTACATTAATATTTGCAAGATACATTATTGATGATTAATCCTGATGGTTTTGATGAGGTTTGTGTTCAGGCCATGCATATTGAATAAGGTGGAAGACCATTCAAGTTTTCGTTGCAGTCATCCAAAGAGTCGGAAACCAAATATTCCAGTGACAGTAAGGGGAAGAACATTTCAGAGAGAAAGAAATCAGTGATCATTCAGAAGGAAAGACCTACTTGTTCTCATTGCCAGAGAATCGGTCATGATGAATCAAAGTACTGGCAGCTTCATCCATAACTTAAGCCCAAAAATTTCTTTAAGGTGAAGGATGAAAAGGTCATTACAGCAGTCCAGCAGGATCTAGGTTTAGATTCAGGTGATGAAAGGAGGAAAACCACCATGGTTATGACAGGTAAAACTTCTTACACTAGTTCAAGTTCGAAAACTATTGTATCTTCTTCAAACATAAATCCTTCACATGAGGATAAAAGAGTTGAACTCTTCCACATAAGGATAACTTCTAAGCATACAAATATCGACATAATATTTGACAGTGGATCGCAATTTAATATTTGAACATATAGTTAATCAATTGGGATTGGAGATGCAGAATCATCCAAGACCATACCCACTAGGTTGGATTAATAAATCAACTCAGATACATGTCACAAAGAAGTGTCAGTTAAAATTTGCAATTACATCTAAGTACATTGATGAAGTGGAGTTAGATGTGGTCCTAGTAGCCATATGTGGAGTTGTCTTAGGAAGTCCTTATCTTTATGATAGAGATGCAGTGTTTTACAGAAGAGAACATAAATATCACCTAAAGAAAGAAGGGGTTGAATTTATTGTTAGGGAACATAAAGTCAAATCAAACTTGGATTTAATTGTTACAAATCAAGCAATTAATAAGTTCAAGTAAATACGTACTCATGTTTATTAAGGAACGACATAAGGATGATTGTTTGGAATGCGAGATTCAGTTTATAGATCAATTGGTCAAGGTGGTTAATTATTTTCCAAGAAATATTATTCATAAGCAGGATAAGAAACATGCGATACATTCAATTTCCTATGAACGTCTTCTTAAAGGGAGAATGACTCTCAACTCAATCTTTCAACTGCATTCTAGAAACTATCATCATTAGTAGTGTATTTCAGGGAATGGTACATGTGAGTCTAATCAAAGATTTGTTTAAGATGTTATGTATATTTTCAGTTTCAGGGGTGCAGGTTAGTATTGGGGAAAACCAGTGTTACATTTCTTTGGTATTGCATGATCATTTCATGATTTAAAAAGTAATTAAGCCTCTTTTCAAGTGGAGAGGAAGTCTATAAGTTTTCACGACAAAGCATTTTCAAAAGAAAATCTAAAGTTTCCTTATCATGATTTGAAAACTAATGCATTAAGTGAAAGTGTTAGTCAACAAATATATTAGTTAATAGATGAAGAAATAGTGATTCAAGTAAATCAACAATTACTTAGATACTTTCAAATTCAAGCTAAGTTTTAGTAATCTTTACATCACAACTGGATGAGTTCTGTGCAACAAGTTCACTTAGTAATCAGTCAACAGGAAAGTAAATCAAGTCAAGTAATTGATATGAAGTCAAAATCAAAGGAGTCTTTGAATATTTCAGCTATTCTCGAAAGTAGATTATTAATACCCATAAGATGTATTCAACAAATCTCTACCAATACTATTTTCAAAGATGTTTTTGAATCACTAACTCATGATTCTTCGTGGCCATGATCAATTAAACTCTAATTTTTTCCACGAGGCCATGATCAAACACTGCCATAGCAATATGATGTCTCTCCTTCCTGCTAAGATGACCAAAGTATAGTTTAGCATGGGGAGTTGGAGCAATAATTATTCTCCTATTATGATTCAATGTATGATGATGCCTATCCCTAACCTCATACGCTCGAAACAAAATGAAGGCCTGATGAGGGAAGTCTCGTTCATTGAGGTGGAAGAAGTGGTGACGGAAATTCCCAAGAATAAAGGCCTTGCTCCTAATGTATTTACCACTAACTTATTTCACCCATACTAGCCCTTCATTTGTACCAAATTTCATGCACTAGTGGAAAAATATCATTGGTATCGAAAGATATGATCTGTTCTTAATGCCACCTTTATTATTTTAATTCCTTGGGTAGGTAGGTCTAATGATCCTAGTAGTATCTTCCCAACTACACTATGTAATTTGATATATATAATCATCTCATATGTAATTGTAATTCAACTTAATCCACTCTTAATGAACATCATCTCTCTCAAATTGACTTGTTTTTTAGACGACTCGCAAATTCTTAATGGGATTGTCACAGCTCATGAGGTAATTCAATCTCTCAAAAAATATAAATGGGTCAAGCAGCTAATAAATGTAGGCCTCTCTAAAGCCTACACTTAGTTAAACTATAATTATCTTTTGTCTACCCTCCAAGCCTTTGGTTTCTCTCCCTAATAATTTGAATGGATCTAGTCCGTAACTTCTACCCCCTTTTAATTTGTCCTCTTGAACGACTCTCCTACCTTGATATTTAATCTATCTAGTGGAATATTTGAAGGAAACCCGATTTCATCTTTTCATTTCATCTTATATGTATAAGGGTCGAATAGGTATCTCAAAGAATTAGGCATCATGATTATATTATGGGTCATCATCTCTAGGGCAATGATCTTCCTATCATCCATCAATAATTTTTTTATGATATTATGCTCTTTGCATCACTGAGGGTGAAGTAATCCATGCCTTTGAAATATATCCTTAACAATTTTATTCACACCTCCAAAAACTTGTTTTTTGTGATATTATGCTCTTTGCATCACGGAGGGTGAAGTAATCCATGGCTTTGAAATATATCCTTAAGAATTTTATTCACACCTCTAAAAACTTTATAACTGGGGGAAAATCCAATATTTATTTCCTTAACACCAATGTGACGGTGTAGTGACACTTAGCCTGCCTCTTGGAATTCAAAATTAGCACTCTCATGTTGAAATATTAAGGAGCACCTATGGTGGAGACCTCCCTGCGATCAGTATTCCTTAGAGGATATATAACAAGCCAAACAACTAGGCCTTTCAATATCTTCACTTGGTTGGCTACCTCTTTATTCTCAATTTTGTGCTACAAGCTCTCCTTATCAGATTCATAAATTTTGGAGGAAGTTTCCAATTAGCACGCTGACAATGAACATACCCAGAGGAGATAGAATTGATACTTACATTCAGTTACCCTCTACTATTAGATGAAGACTCGTTTAGGTAGAGTCTTGAAAGAAAAAAATAAAGATGTGATTGACATTATTTCTTCCTTGAATGAGATCTAGAGGGCATAGCGTTACAAGTGGTCTTGTTTGGAGAGAATGGATGTTCGCCTCACTCTCCTAGAAAGCCACCTCTAATGTGAGCTCAACCTGTCTATGCTAGCTGGATCAACTATAAAGGATTTGGCTCTTGAAGACTTTTTCTAACTCTTGGTTTGTGACTATTTTTCTTTACAATTACTTTATTTATCATGGAGCCCAGCTTTAAATTGGTATTATTATAGTCACATAAACTAAAAAAACACTAAATAATCATAAAAACTAATCTATAATTATAAAATTTATATAAATATAACTTAATATAAAAAAATTATGATAACATTATTAAAATATAATTCTAATTCCGCTCACCCTATATTTTACAATACCATAGTTCTAGTTCAATATTTAAGCTTCTAACGTTAGGGCAGTAGTTTCAAATTTTATGAAGAAGCAATGTATTCTAGCAAATTTACAAAACTGTAATGATTTTTCATGATAACACGGGAAAAAATAATTAAATTTTAATTAAAAAAATAATAATAAAATTACATATACCTTTCCTTAAATCAATCAAATATTTTTTTCATAAGTAAAAAAATCCATATTTCTCTGGAATTAATTTCTAAAACAAAATACTGTCCCTTTCAAAAAACTCAATGACCTATCCAGCTTTCTAACTTTGTATATAGCCAGGTTACAATGAAACTTCCAAAACTGCTAGGGAATCTCAACGACCACAATATTGGGAAAGAAAACCGTTACAGCTTTGCTTTCAATCTTTACATATTTTTATAGAATAGATATCTGAAACCTGCACTGCAATTTTTTCCCTGGTACGGGGAACTTCACTGATATTTCTCCCACTGAGAATGCCAGGACACGAGGGATACAGATTCTTCAGTCCCATGGTATATTACTCAAATAAGCCATTTGGAGGATAGCGTTTTGATATGAGAATAGCCCCGCCCACAAGTGGGATTGTTAATTCCCATGGTAATATTACTGAGCCATTGGAAGCATAGCGTTTTGATATGAGAATGCCCCCACCCACCCGTGGGAAACGCACCGCGGCCTGCAAAGCACACTGTATTCAAGGAGCAATCACTTTATTTATTTAATCATTCAACTGTCATTGACTGAAAATCTATATCGGTAAACTTCAGTGATATTTTCCGGAGTTGTTTTAACTGTTAATATTTGAAGTTTCCATCAGATTTTTGGTGGAATCTGGGAATAAATAAATTTGTGATGAGACTATAATGTGTATTATCTAAATTGTATTTTTTTTTATTATATATAATTTAATATAGTTTTGAGTGGGTCTAATGGTTAAGAGTATGTGTTTCCTCTTAAGAAGTTATTAGGTTCAAAACCAGAAAGGGTAGAATATGTATGCCTTCTTAGACTTAACAGTCAAATCAGCTGTGCCTAGATAGATCCTTATCTCATACACGAATTTGATGTCTGGCTTGGCTGTAACTTAAAAAATAGATATTTATTGTTAATATTTTAAAAAATTTAATACATTATAATAATAAAAAAATTATTTATAAAACTTATAATTTCAATAAATCATGCTATACTCTAAATTATTTTGACGATTTTTTTTTCAAAAAATCTAGAACACCACAATGACGTATACTGATCCTAAAGTACCGCGTTAATTTTACGCAAACAGGAGTTTTGGAGCATTGACTCATGGCTCACGCGAAAGAAAAAAGCGTAAACTTCTTTATTTATTTGATCATTAAACAATCGTTTACCGACACTCAGTAGGGATCGACAGAAAAGTGCAGGACCAGTTCATGGATATTTCCCTACGTTTAATATACTGGGATTCTCGATGAACGTGAACCATTCAAATGCACCGATCGATTGAAACGGCCAGAAGATTTAAAAGCATCTTCTCGACATATGGCCGAAATTGAAAGGTTGTGTCGACTTGCCATTTCAATAAATTGGAAAAGGAATTCGTATGGATTCCATTTCTTTTCGCCAAAAAAATGAAAAGTGGAGAATGTTAGGATTTCGAAATATTTTAAGAATCTGTAATTGATTTTTTTAGGTTGTAAATTTAAAAGACATTAAAAAATCAAATAATTGACTTCTTAGTGTATATATATTCTAAAATATTTTGGAAATCCACAATCTTCTGGAAATCCACGATCTGCTTCCATTAATTGACTTAATCTATATATATTATATTCTAAAATATTTTGGAAATCTACAATCCCATAATAAACCTGCATGCAACATGGGACTGTGACCATTTAAAAGCCTGCAAACGAATAACTTTGGCATTTTGCTGTTTGTTATTACTTTTATCATTTTGTTGTTCGGCCTATTTATGGATGCGCAGGAGTATGCATGACAATGTGACCATTTAAAATTCAACAAGCTAATAACTTTGGAATTTTGCTGTTTGTCATTACTTTTGTCATTTTGTTGTTCGGCCTATTTATGGATGCGCATGGGTATGCAGGGAAAATATGAACTTTCTACATCTATAGGGATGCGAAGGCTCAGGCAAAAATGTCAACATTTGGCACCTCATGTTCGAGCTTTATGGAGATGTCATGGCTTCTACATGCAGAAAAAATTTCTATTGAAAAATATTAACCAAAGAACATCAGTCTAATAGAGATATGATATGCGTTGTTGTTCACATTAGGCAAAACTTTATTGGCATGAAACAGGAAGGGTGAAGGAAGTTTCAGCACGGGTTTATTCCAAAGTTGGTTAAAATGATATGTTTTTGGACGCTAAAATATTATTTATAATAATAAATTATTAAATTATTAGAAATATATGGAAGAAGTATTTTTCTTAAATTAATATTATGTGTTATTTAATATAATCTATTTATTTATTAGTTTGAAATGAACTAGTATTTAATATTAATAATATTGTGATTAAAGTATTTAAGTTGTGGAAATTATTTTAAAATTTCATTGAGTTTAAATTACACAAAATTTAATTTACTGGATTTTAGGAAATTTTTTAAACGTAATTCATGTTAAATAAATAATCTTTTAAAATCATAAGTTAATTATATATTTTGTATTTAATTAATTTAATTTTATTGATATTTTATTAAATTAATTTTATTAATTTAAACAATTAATTCATAAAAATTATTAATACATTTTTTTTTTATTTTTGAAAATGTAGAATATATACTTATTCTTTTATATAATATATTTATATTATAATATAATATTTTATATTTATCTATATATATATATAAATGAATCTGCTGAAACAAAATGAATAAATAATTTTTATAAAGTGTAAGATGTTACTTTGGTGTAATTTTGTTGTTGTATGTATTTTATGTATGTATGGTTTTTATATGAAAAATATTGCCTAAATAAATTGAAAATAGTAATTTATTTACATTTGTAAAAGTAAATGATGGTAGATGGATTGCCTTTTATATTGATATTAATAATCAATAATGATATAAAGAGAAAAATTTTCATGGAATAATCTATTTTATGCCTATTAAAAAAAGGCATAGAATAAATTTAAATGATAAGGGAAGCACAAGAAGTGAAGAAAATGATTTGATTCTAGATGCAACCATGAAGATGGAAACAAAGAAAAATAAATAATGATGGAAATTAAAGATGAATATTTATGAGACTCACACATTATATTTGTAAACATGTCTATGTTTTCATGTTTGACTATGTACCTAGTATATCTATGAGTGAAGTATGAGAATTTTATGTACCTTAATCAAACATGAGTTTGATGAGGCAAGTCTACTCCCACAAAGGTTCCAGTATATCTCCTGATCATGGGTTGTGATACTTAGGTGTTTGCGGTTAGAAAAAAACAACTTTTTGTTGATGTGATGTTTGTGGTAAATATAAAATACTCAGGTGTGATGGTTGAAGGTCACCAACAAAAAGCCCAAAGGTGTAATGTGAGAATATGGTTATGTATAAAGCAAGAAAAACCTAGAATAGTGATAATGAAAGAGGATTTATATGTACATGTAAAAACATGAAACATGTAATAAAATAAATTTTGAATGAACCATGTTCACAAATGAAATTATATTAGAGTAGTGGTTGCAATGGCTGGTTACCCATGCATTCAGGTGGATGATTGTGGACATCAATATCATAGAATTGTGATGAAAATGTTAGTTTGGACCAAAAATACACATTGATAATCAAGATGATCATGTCATGCAAAACAAGACATGTTATGTGTTATAAAGAATACATTTCTCCATTGAATGAGAAAGTTGGAGTTAATGGGGCAAATGTATTGTTTCAGTTCATTCTCCTTGATTATTATAACATATTAACAAGAAATTTTAAGATAGAGTAATCTAGGGAAATCAAAAAATTGGGATCAAGCTTAATATTTTGATGAATCATGTAGTTGACAAATATTTCTAAAAAACTAGTGAGTACAGTTGATGGAACCCATGCATATTGGTAGATGAATTTCATTATATAGCGATATCTGCCAATGGTTATAGGAAAAAGAAAAAAGTTCATGGAATAATAAATTTTATGCACACACAAAAAAGGATGTAGAATAAATTAAAGTGATAAAAAAATCTCAAGAAGTGAAGATAATGATATGATTTTGGATGCAGCAAAGAAGAAAATTTGGTGAATATGCAAGTAAAAAAAATTATAACAATGAAAAATAATTGATGATGAATAATCAAGGATGAAATTTTGTGACACAAATTATATTTGTAAACAAGTCTATGGTATCATGTTTAAGTATGCACCTAGTATATCAATGATTAAAGTATGAGAATTCCAGGTACCGAAATCAAATGTGAGTTTAATGACGCAAGTGTACTCCCATAAAAATTGCATTGTATAGCTTGTGATTAGTAGAAACCATCTAATGTGAAAGTTCATGGTCAACCAAAACCACTTCATATTGATGTGATGTTTGTAGTAAACATAAACCACTTGAGATGTGAAGGTTCATGTGATGCAGGAGCATCCAGCTCTGAGGAGACGGAAGTTGGCTGACAGTCTCACAAAGAGGCAATCATATATACCTGGCTGGACAGGCGTAGGCTTGTCATTCATTTTATATATATTATATTATAAAATATTATATATATTATATTCTAAAATATTTTGGAAATCCACAATCCCATAATAAACCTGCATGCAACATGGGACTGTGACCATTTAAAAGCCTTCAAACGAATAACTTTGGCATTTTGCTGTTTGTTATTACTTTTATCATTTTGTTGTTCGGCCTATTTATGGATGCGGAGGAGTATGCATGACAATGTGACCATTTAAAATTCAACAAGCTAATAACTTTGGAATTTCGCTGTTTGTCATTACTTTTGTCATTTTGTTGTTCGGCCTATTTATGGATGCGCATGGGTATGCAGGGAAAATATGAACTTTCTACATCTATAGGGATGCGAAGGCTCAGGCAAAAATGTCAACATTTGGCACTTCGTGTTCGAGCTTTATGGAGATGTCATGGCTTCTACATGCAGAAAAAATTTCTATTGAAAAATATTAACCAAAGAACATCAGTCTAATAGAGATATGATATGCGTTGTTGTTCACATTAGGCAAAACTTTATTGGCATGAAACAGGAAGGGTGAAGGAAGTTTCAGCACGGGTTTATTCCAAAGTTGGTTAAAATGATATGTTTTTGGACGCTAAAATATTATTTATAATAATAAATTATTAAATTATTAAAATATATGTAAGAAAGTATTATTTCTTTAAATATATTAATTGATTATTTAAATTACTATTTATTTATAGTTTGACATGGACTAAGTATTTATATTATTAATATTGTGTTAAAGTATTAAGTTGTGGAAATAATTTTAAATTACTTGTTTATACACCAAATTTTTAGTATAACTGGATTTAGGAATTTTCAAACCTTATTCATGTTAAAATAATAATCTTTTAAAATAATTAAGGTTAATCATTATTTTGTATTTAATTTAATTTAATTTATTTGATATTTTATTTAAATTATTTATTAAAATTTAAACAATTATCATAAAAATTTTAATACATTTTTATTTTATTTGAAAATATAAGATATATTACTTATTTTTATATATATAATATATATGTATATATATAATATAAATGAATCTGCTGAAACAAAATGAATAAATAATTTTTATAAAGTGTAAGATGTTACTTTGGTGTAATTTTGTTGTTGTATGTATTTTATGTATGTATGTATGTATGGTTTTTATATGAAAAATATTGCCTAAATAAATTGAAAATAGTAACCCGGATGCGGGTGTTAATGCTTGCATTTAAGTGTGAACTCTACCCACGCTCCGACCACATGCTACCACGCTATCGACAGATGGTCACCATGGGCATCGGGCTGGCATCTGCTTCCAAGGCATTCATGAGCATTAAAGGCTCTTCAATGCAGGGGCCTTTCCAAGGTTCAGCTGATAGATTTTTTAATATGGCACAAACATTCCTCCGCCTGTGTATGTAGTTCGGCACTGGCTTTGATAATTTAGAAGTTCAAGTTAGCGTGGAGGCGGGAGGTTCTGAGGGCAGTATACCCACCCTCGAGGCCTTCCCTTGTCCAATCTTCACGGGGATTTCTAACTCGGCTTAGGCGAATGTGAAGGTTGCAATTGGGCTGAAGAATCTTCAGGGTAATCTCTCCTGCGACATTTGTAGCAACAGAAGTAGGTGTAGACTTGGTACGCTCCGCCCTCAGAGTGCTGCTGAATTTCTTAAGCTCATAATGGCTCCTCGCACTGGACACAGGGTGCCTTGCAGGGGTGGTCATTCCGGGCAGAAGAGTGACACCAGAAACAGCGGACAGTCAAGTCCGAAGCGCATTTCACCTTTGGCTTGTTCTTCGCCTCCCTCAGGCGACTAGACGCACTCAGACTCCGATTTAAGCAACACAGTGCAGACAATGACACTTTACTACCGCCGCCAGAAGAATAAGCCAGTGGTTAAAGCCATGATCACTGTTATCTTTGCTGAGGAGGATGAGGAGGAAGAGAGTCGTAAAACTGATATGGGAGAGAAGATGCCCACCACCTCAGATAACTCATCCAAGTTAAAGGACAGCTCCTACAACCCAGAATTATAGAGCAGAATTGAGGAGGATAGCACCTTGGGCTACTCAGCAGAGCAGGAGGAAGCCTTAAAAGAACTCAGAAGCCTCAAAGGGAAAGAACCCATGGATACTGCTGAGGGTACTCTTGAGGCTCAAATGGAAACCCATTACAGCAGGCCCACCTCCCCTCAGAGCGGTTTGAAGAATGAGGAAATGGAAGACTCTTTTGATTATGCCCTGTACCTCAAATTGGCACCTGGTTTCGACTGCATCGACGATGTTCCGGAAGGAGTGGAAGTGACATGGGAGCCAAACCCGGTTCGTGCAGCAGAAGATCGGAAGAAGAAGGCGATGGAACGCGAAGCTGAGGCGAGGAAAAACTAGAACAAATGACTACAGAAGAATCAGGGGTAAGCCTGCCCTCAGGCGAGCGACGTCTTTTTTTCTTTTTGCTATGTCTAGGTTTGGTGGAGTGCAGCCTCTGATGAAATGCTGCCTTGACACTCTGTTTCATGTAATAGATCTCGGGGTCTGGGTTTTTTTTTCTAGCTGTTTTGTCTGTCTCTGTCGGGTTATGTATGTCCATGCTGGTCCAGGTTACAGTTCAAACCATTTCTTTTGGTCTTTTTGTATACTCTAGCTTTTGCAAGCAGAAATTCCAGATTGATGAGGAAAGCTATGACAGAGAGCTGAACACTCGCTCTCAGAGGTGTATACCTTTTGTAAATATTTTTTTCCTTTTTTAATATAATAGTTTAGTCTTTACGCAGCAAAAAAAAAATTTGAAAATAGAAATTTGTTTACATTTGTAAAAGTAAATGATGGTAGATTGATTGCCTTTTATATTGATATTAATAATCAATAATGATATAAAGGAGAAAAATTTTCATGGAATAATCTATTTTATGCCTATTAAAAAAAAAGGCATAGAATAAATTTAAATGATAAGGGAAGGGCAAGTAGTGAAGAAAATGATTTGATTCTAGATGCAACCATGAAGATGGAAACAAAGAAAAATAAATAATGATGGAAATTAAAAGATGAATATTTATGAGACTCACACATTATATTTGTAAACATGTCTATGTTTTCATGTTTGACTATGTACCTAGTATATCTATGAGTGAAGTATGAGAATTTTATGTACCTTAATCAAACATGAGTTTGATGATGCAAGTCTACTCCCACAAAGATTCCCGTATATCTCCTGATCATGGGTTGTGATACTTAGGTGTTTGTGGTTAGAGAAAAACAACTTTTTGTTGATGTGATGTTTGTAGTAAATATAAAATACTCAGGTGTGATGGTTGAAGGTCACCAACAAAAAGCCCAAAGGTGTAATGTGAGAATATGGTTATGTATAAAGCAAGAAAAACCTAGAATAGTGATAATGAAAGAGGATTTATATGTACATGTAAAAACATGAAACATGTGATAAAAGAAATTTTGAATGAACCATGTTCACAAATGAAATTATATTAGAGTAGTGGTTGCAATGGCTGGTTACCCATGCATTCAGGTGGATGGTTGTGGACATCAACATCATTATATTGTGATGAAAATGTTAGTTTGGACCAAAAATACACATTGATAATCAAAGGGATCATGTCATGCAAAACAAGACACGTTATGTGTTGTAAAGAATACATTTCTCCATTAAACAAGAAAGTTGGAGTTAATGGGGCAAATGTATTGTTTCAGTTCATTCTCCTTGATTATTATAACATATTAACAAGAAATTTTAAGATAGAGTAATCTAGGGAAATCAAAAAATTGGGATCAAGCTTAATATTTTGATGAATCATGTAGTTGACAAATATTTCTAAAAAACTAGTGAGTACAGTTGATGGAACCCATGCATCTTGGTAGATGGATTTCATTTTATAGCGATATCGCCAATGGTTATAGGAAGAAGAAAAAAGTTCATGGAATAATAAATTTTATGCACACACAAAAAAGGATGTAGAATAAATTAAAGTGATAAAGAAATCTCAAGAAGTGAAGAGAATGATATGATTTTGGATGCACCAAAGAAGAAAATTTGGTGAATATGCAAGTAAAAAAAATTATAACAATGAAAAATAATTGATGATGAAGAATCAAGGATGAAATTTTGTGACACAAATTATATTTGTAAACAAGTCTATGGTATCATGTTTAAGTATGCACCTAGTATATCAATGATTAAAGTATGAGAATTTCAGGTACCGAAATCAAATGTGAGTTTAATGAGGCAAGTTTACTCCCATAAAAATTGCATTGTATAGCTTGTGATTAGTAGAAACCATCTAATGTGAAGGTTCATGGTCAACCAAAACCACTTCATATTGATGTGATGTTTGTAGTAAACATAAACCTCTTGAGATGTGAAGGTTCATGGTTAACCAAAATCACTTCATGTTGATGAGATGTTTGTGACAAAATCTACTTGAGCTGATGGTTGAGCATCATCCAATAGAAAACCCAAAAGAGTAATGTGAAAGTGTGGTTATGGGTAAACCAAAAGAAAACCAATAATAATAATCATAAAGGGGGAATCATAAGTGCATATAAATGGATTAGGACTTGTAATGGAAGAATAGTTGCATGAACCATGTACTAGAAGACAATTTTACTAGACTAATATTTACATTGTTGGTTACCAATGCATTATGGTCAATGAGTGTTCTTTTATATAAACATAAACATACTAGAAACATGATGTAAATGTTAAGATAAATTAAACATAGACATTTCAGAGCAATATATATTACTAAATAAATAAATTAAATGTAGTCTCTATTAAAAATGAGTGTTAGAATTAATGAGAGAAATATATTTCCAATACATTCTTATAGCTCCAATAGCTCAAATGCAGTCTTTTATAAAGATTATAGTTTCGAAAGTATGAGTGAATTGGAACTGTGTAGATATCACCATTTTCTAAATTGGTGTTATTATTTAGTGTATGAATCCCAAAATTGTAAAACGGAACTCCATTAAACGTTCGAGGTATAGATTTTAATTAATAAAATACATGTGAGACAATTATGTGATCTCCGTGTGTTCTCTTTATTTTTCTCTTTCACTACAATCAATCATATATATATATATCCATGCATCGTTCTACTGGTTGTTTCCTCCTTTCATTTACAGAACTGACTTCAACGCTTTCTCTTTCATTATAATCAAACATATTTTTCTCTTTCATTATAATCAAATATATAAGGATATAGTTCCATGCATGGTTCAAATGGTCGTCTCCTCCCTTCATTAGAAGAACTGACTTCAACGGTTTTCGAACCACCGCTGAGGCACGCAACACAAGAATGTCACTACTAACACATTACTGTTTTAATAAATTTTCCATAGAAATTTTGCGTGCCTCGAAGTAAAAGTCGTTTCCAGTGGCAGCATAAATCCTGCAAATCCAGATAATTGGCCGAAAATCATGCATCAATCATTATCGTTGAACTGAACAAGAATTTTAAAATGTTTTGAATCATTTTCTACGTTTTGACTCCTAATGCTTTGAATTTTTACCCGTTTTGATTCTTAATGTTTTTTCTTTTAAGCATTTTGAAACAGTGAAGAATCCATTAGCAACTCAAATTAAGTTACCTTATTTGTTTGGAAGAGATAGGAAATATTTTTGCCTCCAAAAACTATATAATACTCACAATAATTGTGCTAAGAATGGTAACGATACTATCACTAAGTGAAAATAAGTGCTATATCTGCAGATACAATCATGAAATTTCATGATATCACTGCAAAGTGAGCATCGGTTAATCATTTTATTAATACGTTTTCATATTTCGCATAAGCACCACAGGTAATTTTGTTAAGCTTTCCATATCTATAACTCATAGTTACCAAATTAATCTGAGTAGTGTTGAAAATTCAAAAAATTGTAAATTTGGTTTTTTCTGGTCATTAATTTGTTATGTCACCTAAGAGGTGGGAAAGGCTCTCTTCAAAACATAAAAATGAGTTTTTTTAGTCTATTCATTACAAATAAGCAGAACTACTTTTATTTGAATTGGCAACATAATTTAATTGTAAGAAAGGGAGAGGGTGATTTAACTGGTATTAGTGACAATCAAAGCCATTTGATACGTCCTACTCTGCTAATGTCTCAAATCTTTTGTATCAGACACAACACGTGGGCGTCACATCTCTAATATGATTATGAATTTGACTCTTATCCTATTCTTTGGACATGAGAACTCATGTCGAACACGAGCTCTACCGGTGTCCTAAAATTTAAATACGACTTTCATGGAAGAAAACATTTTAAAATTGATTTATAGCTTCATTATCACGCATTCAATCACAATTTTGAAGTTGTCAAAGGTTTTGGAGTGCAGATAAAAAAATCTAAGTAATACTAGAATAGAAGGGTTGGGAAGTGGGTTTGTCTAGACTAATGATATTAATTTTAATATTAAATTTTTAAAGTAAAAGTGATATTGTTTATATTTATTTTGATTTAGGATGTTTGAGAATGGTTTAAAGTTGTTGGATAGATTTTATATTGGGAAAGTAGAATTTTAGATCCCACTCAAAATTTAACAAACTAAACAACTTTTAGAATTACAAAATTAGGGGATTACAAAGTTTCCTTTGGAGTTTGTCATGTATGAAGGTATTGAAGTAGCACTTTAAGGGGACAAAAATATCTATGTACCTAGATGTTGCTGGAAATTGGTGAACTCCTCCTTAGTGACTATAGTAAAAATGCACCTATCACTCATACTAAATCTTGATTTGACATGTTAATTTTTTCTCTCTTATTTTAATGGCTAAAGGGTCATATTGATGATGTAGACAATGGTTTTTATGCTATATAGTAATAGTTATTTATCGTAGCATTATTTTTTTGGACCATATAGGTCATTTAGGACCTCTTTGTTGATGTATTTTTGGTTCTTTGTTGATGTATTTTTGGTTCAAAGATAACATCACATAGTCAATATTGTTTGGTTATATGCATTAGTTGTATGATCAAATTTGTACAATCATAATATAAATGTTTTATATATTTCATATATTATGTGTAATTCACTAATTTTTTATTTTATTTAATATAATATATAACATATCCTTCATGGCATGTTTAAAGGGTCATCATGTCACCTATCACATATTCATATTTTCTTGTCTCCCATGTTCTCATGTCAAGTAAGTTAGTAACATAGGTGACATACAACTGGATTACAATATTTAAATATTGCACTGAAAATTCCTAGGAGCACATTATAATCCCCAATGACATCCCCACTATAACCCTCCATTGCCTACTTGAAAAAGTAAAGTGGTTCATTTAATTGATGTCGACTGTGAGTCTTTATTTACAAATTAGTTATGTCATTTGTTTCTTTTTAATTAAATTGATTAATTAAAAAAATGTCATATAAACAAGTTTCATATGACCAAAGTTATTTTTTTTTGGGCATGGAGATTCATATGAAGAGAGATGATTTTTTGGGCACATGGTATGGTATGGATAATCCATGGTATTGGTCCATATTATTGTAAAAAACATATTTAGAATTGATAATCTCCATAGTAAAATGAGAGTAAACATTAATGATTGAGAATTTTTTACATATTATATATATATATATTTATTCTTTTTATTATTAATTAACATAATAACAAATTATAATATAAGAGTTTTATAATCTATCTTAATTTAATAACTTAAAATATATCACGTAGTAAATATTAATAATATTTTTATGTTGATTATTAATTGATAATTATCTATATTTATCCGTCATCATATTTATATAAGCTACACTTCGTAATGTATATGTTCATATCTATCACACTTAAAATAATTATTATTTATAGTAAAAAAATTTTATATAAAAAATATCTCCTTTTCTTATTAATTTGAAAAAAGCAATATTATTATATTTTCATATTAAAATAATCTATCATATTAATAAAAAAAAAAATATATTTTTTAAAAACAATTCCTCTTTTCTATTAACCTATCATTTATAAAAATAAAAATATATTTTATAAAAAATTCTTCCTCCTTTTCTATTAATTTGAGAAAATCAGTGGAGTGCTGTTTAGTAAATAAGTTTCAGTTAACATGGAAGTTGTTTATAAATTAAAAAACATTTTACTAAAATTTATATAATATTAGATACAGAGACAACGATCTGCGTTTCTATTAATTGGAGAAAATCAGTGGTATATATATCTTTCACACTAAAATAATCCATCATTTATAAAAATAAAAATAAATAAAAAATATATTTTATAAAGCATTCTGCCTCAGTTTCTATTAATTTGAGAAAATCAGTGGAGTGTTACTTAGTAGATAGGTTTCAGTGTACATTGAAATTGTTTATATATTAAAAAAAAAATCTCATTAATAAAACTACAAATTGAAAAATTAAACCAGTTATTCAACTTGAAAATAGAGTAAAGTTTTTCAATACTTAAAAATAGCTTATTTTAATCTTAAAAAAGAAAAATTAGCGAGTCAATTTTTTTCCCTTTACTTATGGAATTCAAAATTTGCATAGAACTTTCAATTCGAAGAAGTTAGTAACTATGGTGTACTTCGAGTTCGAACTTCCACACCGCAACTATGGTGTAATCCTACTCTTTTCTGGTCCTCTTTTCCCGACTCTCTGACACAATTTGGCTGTTATCGGTGCTACAAGATGGGCTTCCGCCATAGTCTCCAATCCATTTCGGGAGAGCTGTCTTCCCAATATAT
This sequence comes from Pinus taeda, assembly GCA_000404065.3. Lineage (NCBI taxonomy): Eukaryota > Viridiplantae > Streptophyta > Pinopsida > Pinales > Pinaceae > Pinus > Pinus taeda. The sequence goes on from APFE031565219.1 coordinate 71,526, forward strand.
CGTTGGTTTCTCTCTTGTGAATGCGTCATTGTCCAGCAAGCCCTGCGCAACATCACTTCATATTTTTTTAGTAGAGTTTGCATTAATATTCACATAAAAATTGCGAAGTGAAATAAAACGCTCTTTACCAGCACAATTTAGTGAGGAAAACCGTACAAATTTTTGCATGGTTTAAATCAAAATCTTTGGAGATTTAGTTTTTTTTGGGTATAGGGTTTTGATGGTGTTGAATTTGCCATTACTAATATTATTTAAATACATCATAACTAATTTTTTTTGAAATTTTAGTCGTTAAATATAAAAATTAAGTAATAACCAAAATCATAACATTTTTAAAAAACGCCCAAATAGAATGGCGAGGACATCAGTTTTCCCAGTTTAAAATCTATCACAATACGGTATAGATAAAAAAATATTTTCATATGATCATAGCTTATGACCTAATAAAATTTTCGTCATCGTCGAGCAAGCCCGTCAAGGCATGCCATCATATTAGCTATACATAGTTTCGTTATAAGAGCTGACATAGTAGAGTTTACATTAATATTCACATAAGAATGGCACATGCAAGAGTCGAATAGAATGGGCAACGTTCAGCTTTCCAAGTTTAAAATCTAGCTCAATACGGTATAGTTTAAAAATCTTTCTATATGATCATAATTTATGAAATAGTATGTTTTTTGTATTTGTGTGGCGTGTGAATAGCAAAGTTGGCATACTGTAATAAGTTTAGTTTAGTTTTTTGCGTTATCTAATACTTTAAAAAATTTTAATACACTATAATTATAAAAAATTCAATTATAAAATTTGTAATTTCAATAAACCTCGCCAAATTCTAAATTAACCAAAAAAACCTTTTTAAAAAATCTAGAACAGCACAATGACGTATACTGGTCCTAAAGTACCACGCTAATTTTAGGCAAACAGGAGTTTTGGAGCAAAAAGTGTAAACTTCTTTATTTATATGATCATTAAACAATCGTTTGCCGACACTGCCAGGGATCGACAGAAAAGTGCAGGACCAGTTCATGGATATTTTATACATTGAAGTTGGGAAAACATCCCTTCGTTTAATATACTGGGATTCTCGATGAACGTGAACCATTGAAATGCGCCGATAGATTGAAACATCAGGAAGATTTAAAAGCATCTTCTAGACATAATGGCCGAAATTGAAAGGTTGTGTCGACTTACCATTTCAATAAATTAGAAAAGGAATTCGTATGGATTCCATTTCTTATACCAAAAGAATAAAAATTAAAAGGCAATGCATACATCATGGTAATGGTAGAGTGAGAATATATGCATGCAATATTACATAGAGGCATAATGGGAGAGTCTAGAATGTTAGGATTTCGAAATATTTTGAGAATCTGTAATTGATATTTTTAGGTTGTAAAGTTAAGAGACATTAAAAAATCAAATAATTGATTTAGTCTATATATATAATATATATATTTTTAAAATATTTTGGAAATCCACAATCTGCTTCTACTAATTGACTTAACCTATATATATTATATTCTAAAATATTTTGGAAATCTACTATCCCATAATAAACCTGGTTGGAATATGGGACTGTGACCATTTAAAAGCCTGCAAACGAATAACTTTGGCATTTTGCTGATTGTTATTACTGCTACCATTTTGTTCTTCGGCCTATTTATGGATGCGCAGGAGTATGCATGACTGTGTGACCATTTAAAATTCAAAAAGCTAATAACTTTGGCATTTTGCTGTTTGTCATTACTTTTGTCATTTTGTTGTTCGGCCTATTTATGAATGCGCAGGAGTATGCAGGGAAACTATGAACTTTCTACATCTATAGGGATGCGAAGGCTCAGGCAAAAATGTCAACATTTGGCTTTTTGTGTTCGAGCTTTATGGAGATGCCATGGCTTTACATGCACAAAATGTTTCTATTGAAAAATATTAAGCAGAGAACTTCAGTTTAATCGCGATATGATATGCGTTGTTTTTCACATTAGGCAAAACTTTATTGGCATGATACAGGCAGGATGAAGGAAGTTTCAGGACGCGTTTATTCCAAAGTTGGTTGAAATGATATGTTTTTGGACGCTAAACGCTAAAATATTAATTATAATAAGAGTTATTAAATTATTAAAAAATATAGGTAGATAAAGTATTATTTAAATGTAATGTATTTATTTATTAATTTGAAATTTAATATTTATAGACATATATATTTTGTGATATGTATTAATATATATGGATGAAATAGGTATTTATGTTAGTATATATTGTGATTAACGTTTTTAAGTTGTGGAAATTATTTTTAAAATTTATTTGAGTTTAAATTACACAAAGTTTTAATATAACTAGATTTTAGGAAATTTTCAAACCTAAATCATCTGAAAATCTTAAAATAAGAGGAAATTCTCAGAGCTAAATCATCTTAAAATAAAATAAAAATCCTTTAAAATCAATAAGGCTAAACAAAATCATTATATTTGTACTTTAAAAATAATTTAAAATAATTAATCAATAAAAACTTATTAATACATTTTTTTTTTTTGAAAATATAAAATATATTACTTTATATATTTATATATTATATATAATTATATATATAGATATAATTATATGTAAATATAATGAATTTGTGAAAAGAAAATGAACAAATAATTTTTATAAAGTGTACGATGTTATTTTGGTGTAACTTTGTTGTTGTGTGTATTTTATATATGTATGTATGGTTTTTATATGAAAAATGTTCTCTAAATAAAATGAAAACAATAGAGAAGGTTGTATCGAGCTCCGCAACTTGATCTAGGGTTGGTGCTAGGATTTTGGCATTGGGCACCATGGCGGGACGTGCAGGGGGGAGTGTTATTCCCTCCTATAGTCAAGTAGATGTAGATAGAAACAAGGGCATGAGAAAGAAGAGTTTCAAGAAACCTCTAGAGAAGGCAACAGAGGAAAAAAACACATAAACATTGGGAAGAAGCAAACCTCGTGAACAACGAGTGGAGTAGTAAGAAGCTAGTAAGGAGAAGGAAAAAGGGGGTAACAGTCAAAAACCTACTTCCATAAGGACAACTGGGCTCTGCAAACCCATGTCAAACATCATACCTCGGGTCATCTTAAGTGACCCAACGCTACAAGCGCATAAGGATCATATAATAGAATATGTAGTCATATGCAAATTCGTGGGAATATGGTCGACGGACAGGGCACTGCAGGTATGGATAAGGAGACATTGGAAGCCAAAGGGGGAAATACACCTTCATCTGGGATCTAAGGGCTTCTTCACAGCAGTATTCACAAGCCTAAAGGATAAAAATAGAGTGTTTGAAGGAGGACGATATTTCTATGGTACGACAAGCCTCTACATGCGGTCATGGATGATGAAATTTGTCCCAAAACGTGAAACATTCACATCAGTACCAGTATGGATCATACTATACTCCCTTCCTTTGGATTATTGGCTACCGAAATATCTGAAAACAATAGGCAACAAACTGCGGCATTTTCTAAAGATATTAGGTATGATTCTGAAAGATAAATATACCTCCTTCACCTGGATATGTGTGGAAATGGATTTATCTAGAGCACTTCTGGACATGATAATTTTAGAAGTATATAATGAAGAATGGGTGCATGCGGTGGACTATAAGCACATCCCATTTAGGTGCCGCAAATTCCATGGGCATGGACATCTATATAGAGACTTCCCAACAAACAACATGGAGAGAAATCTAAAAACCATGGTGGATAAAAATCTTGACGGTTTTTCCAAGGTTGGGGGCAAAGAGAAACGCGGAAAGAGGCAGAAAAAGAAGATCAATGAGGGAAAACAACCAAGCCACAATAGCTTCAAGATCCTAGAATAAGACGAGGGAAACAAAGAAACAAACTAGGAAATGGAGAAGATTATCACTAAGAAGGAAAGGGATGAAAGCATGGAAGATATCATAGAAACCATTAGATAAATCAGGACCATGAGATGACTCGAAGTGAGGTGGGAACAAATGACCAAGAACTGCAAGAGATTCTAGATAGGGAAAATCTTGATCTAGAGAAATCTTTGGAACAAGGGACAACCAAATGAGTGGAATCCAGGGAAAATTTTAAGAACCCCCCCTAAATTTATAAATATAATAAATGGGCGAATCTCCATGGTATATAGGAAAAATGGAAGGCGATTTTATCAATAATATAATATGTATATATAATTTTTTGGCGAATCTCTTACCAGGCATGGCGAATATTTTACTCAATTATAAAATCTTGTAATATCTTGGCAAGTCTTTCACTAAATAATAAAACTTTGTAAAGTCCTAGTGAATCTTAGCATTGTGAACTTTTAGAGAATTTTTTTAAAAAGTAGAAAACCATATATGACAAGAGCCACATGGTGGCAATATCACTATTTTTTTTCACATTTCCACAACATGGAACTTGTTTATAAAATTATAAAAAAGCAAACCAAGTCCCTTATAATATGCAGGTAAGCTTATAATAGAGTCTGATACCTCTACTATGCTTGTCTTCGTTCAAGTGTCATATCTACTATACTTAACACTGTGAATCACAACTCTCTCAAAACTCAACTCTATAGTGTAATTAAAACCTTTGGAAATTGAATCTGACAACTCTATAAAAAGGATTAGTGAAATAGAAGCTTTTGTGAATGAGCCCACTAACTATCACTGCTAAACAATCAATCTAGACTATGAAGTCTTCCATCTTGATCACAATCGTGCTCACGATCAAGGGAGTGCGACCACCTGGCTTGACATAATGGCCATCATAGTGTCACTTTGAATCTCCTTTCCTGTGTGGATTTTTTGACAAATCAATGTGAAATCAAAGTCACTTTGAATTTTCTTTCTTGCGAGGGATCACATCCACAGTTGATTAGTAAAAGATAATCTACTATATATTATGTTCAAGAAACTGACTACAATCTACAGTGGAAACGAGACCTGAATTATTATTCTAAATTTGAATATCTTAGGACAACATAAGAGATAAAAATGCATATGACCTTAGTAGCTATAAAACAATCACTCCATCATTACAAGACCACCTAGATTTTGGCACTTGATCTAAATAATGGCACTAGTTGTAGTGCTTATTTGCATTAACACCATGGAAAAGCAACAACAACGTTTCAAAGCACACTTACTGGAAAAGTTGTAATGTTCCAAGAATATTTAATGATAGCATCTAAACCTCGTACTATGGTAGGGAAACTAGGGAACCCAAATCTTGGAAGATATCTCATACCAAATCTACGAAAAAAATAAAAAAGGGAAAAAATAAAAATCTATAAATCAAGTAATGAATTGTTTACAAATAAAATACAATTCCTTTAACTAACAGTTAAATTGTGGTGATATATTTAAATATTTAGTAAGAGGGGAACTTCAAACCATGGAATATTACCTTTTTCATTACAGTCATCCCTCAGTGATTGAGATTACAAATCAATACTTATGGAAAGATTGTAAGAAATTCTGTGAAATAGTAAAGCATAACCTCTATTTTCAAGCAACAAAATCAAGACATTGTTACATCTAGAGCCATAATTGATACATAATCAATGAATCAAGTCCTTGTATGGCACAAGATTGTTTCACAACCTCTATTTTGTCAATAACAAAATCAAGACACTGTATGTGGTTATTTCCAAAAGGAAACTGCATTTTAATTTGGAAGACGATCTTATCAAAAGACATGGATTTATTCAAAGCTACAAAGCCTAACGGGTTACTGAAAAATAAGTTGGAATATGGGATCATGATACTTAAATTGAAAAAATATGCTTTCCTTTTAGAAACATTACAGTTATACAATGTTTTTGAAAGCATTAGAATTTGAAATTGGGCCTTTCTATCAAGACAAATTTTCATTAATAGAATGTACTTTCCTACCCGAAACATTGTATATATCCAAGAAAAACTTGAAAAGCATAAGAGAACTTAGCGTAATGTACTTTCTTTCCTTCCTTAACATTATTAAAGAGTTGAGGTTCCCCAAGTCATCAGGTAACATTCAAAGGAAATGAAAGTTAGTAATAGTCCAATTCACAACTGAAGATGTGTCACAAATATGAGGGGCATCTCCTCCAAATCAAAAAAGTGCTCCAGGTTAAAATCTAGCATTATTGGAAGCTTAATGCTCGACTGGGTGTTATTGAACCCAGACATTTTTCCAATCAACACTAAAAGCTTAAAGATAGCTTCTCTAAGTCCTACATGACTTTACTATGCTCTTGAAGTGGGGCACATGCAGGCTCTCCAAGTGAATAGTCTTAAACTAAGTGAAGATAAGGCTGATAGATCATTCAGTGTGGATCTCTTTAACCCATAATTGAATACTATGTCTCTCTTGAACCCATAATTGAATAATATTAGGACTTTCAAATTTTTATGGAACTCAAAAATGTTGGAAGAAAGTATTTGCTTCCAGAAAAGAGTAAAACTAAAGCCTCTGCTTGAGGACAATTAATGTCACACCACTAACACTTCTCCATGGAATCTGTATAGGTAAACCACAAATGTAGAATTCCATTAGAATATTGTGTTTATTGAATACACAATTGAAATCATTGCATTTCTTTAAAATATCTTTTGAAATCAAAATTACCGAAATTACATATGAATAACCTAGTGGGTGTAGGATAAAATTCACCCGTGTCATTCACAGAAAGCATGAGAAAAAACCTAATACTATATATAAAACCAAGAAAAATTCAAATTCATCACTTCTAGGGACCTCGTAACCACCCTGCCAATACACAAGTATTTCCTGTTTGCAGTTAGAAAAATTACCCAAATCACAATCTGTTTACTCCAGCCTATGTTGGAAAGTTATAGAAGGATGACTAGTGCAATCAATCCATTCCTTTTAGCCCTGGATTTGTTTCAGTTTAAAACAGAAGTATACAAATATACTTGTCCAATGTCTATGCTTTAACCATTCACCTTAAGATGTTTTTACAATATAGTTTCCTAAGTCTATTTAATATCTTCATTATCATAAAAACCAACCTATATATCCCTCTCAGCACTTGGTAGACCCAGAATTGGATCTAAGATGATAGAATTTCCCCTTTAAATAGTCTATGTTCAAATGAATACCATGGTATTATCAATACCATGGGTTATCATAAACTGGTAGACCCAGAATTAAGATGGATCTAAGATGATAGAATTTCCCCTTTAAATAGTGTATGCTCAAATGAATAACATGGTATTATCAATACCATGGGTTATCATAAACCTGGAGCTTAAAAATTATATTAGTAATTTATAAAAATTAATAAAAT
>APFE031565219.1:88908-121249 GCA_000404065.3 Pinus taeda
AGTAGTTTGTTTTGAGAGAGCCCTCTCAAGTTAGGGAGGCTAATCCCTAGCTAAAAGTCTGGTCTGAAACAGTTACATAAGGTCTTACTGATTAGCAGCCATCAGTACTGGTTTTGTGATAACAGGACATATCCTTCATCTTTCTTGAGATATCCTTGTAAAGGTAATGGAAGAAGATTGATGAGGCTGGGAAAGGACAGATATGGAGGACGGTTCCTCTTGGAGCCAGAGAACGACTCAAGTCATATTTCTCCTCTTTACTTATCGCTAACTTAAATAAAGGAACGTTGTTCTGTTTTTGATATTAAATGTGCTTATGCATCTATTTATATTATAATTCGTTTATGAATCTTACATTGATGCATAATTGTTCATTAATTTATATGATTTAAAGTTAATATCATGAACATGCTTTATGTTTCTACTGATGTATATGTTTCATTTGAATAATTTTCATGTTTCTAAGACATCAAGAGAATCTAAGGGTTTGCACCCTGTGGGATCTACTCAAACGTAGGACTTTCGTGGTAAGGATACTCTTACATAGTTCAGTAGAATAAGCATTTAGGTTGATTGCCAAAGCATTTCTTGTTGTGGTTTTCCCTCCACTCCGTTGGGGTTCTCATCCCAAGACCCTAGGATGTTCTCACCCACAACAGAATTGGTGACTTCGCTAGGGATAACATTCTTGTTATTCCTGGTTTGGGTTGTTTGTTCTCAATCAGGGTTAAATTTTTTGATTGCTTGCTTTTAGAGTGTTGTTTGATCCATTAGTGTCCTAGGCATGATTTTTTTTTCCTAATTAAGATTTGTATACATTGTTTTCTTGGGTTACAGTTACGTATACATGCAGGTTTCTTCAAGAAGACTCACGTATAGATGAGTTTCTTATATTACAAAAACGTGTGCATGCTTTTGTGTCTTTACACAATTCCGTATGCAATTTTTTGAATTGCTTTTTCAAATCTTTTTTCCCAGATGGTCATCTGTTGTCTGGAGAACTCAGTTTTCCTACAAACTCTCCTTTTCAAATTATCCTTCTCACTGAAAAGTCTTAATTGGCCTGGGATTTCTTCTTAATCAAGTTCATAGTTTGTGTCTTGGGTTCAAGGCTTCACTTTGAAGTTATTGGATGTTCTAGTTTTCTAAAATAAGAAATTGATTTTGATTTCGTTTTCAGCCCTGTTTTCAAGTTCCCTTTCTTTGATTTGCCTTGTTTGGTGGCCTTGATGCTTTTCATGCATTTTTTAGAGTCTTTTTGGCAAGTTTGAAAGTATTTCTTTCTTGGCATTTTGTCAGTTTGTCGAAATCATTTGTTATTGTTTGGATTAGTTTCTTCAAGTCAGTAGTATTTCTTGTTTCAAGTTTCATTTATTTATGAGTTTTATAATTTGTGTGATTTAAAGATTCCTTGTACTTATTTCTTGATCTTTCGAATTTTAGTAGTACTTTTGTGACCTCAAAAAGTTTCTTTTGTCTCCTTAAAATAAAAAACACAAAAACGTTGCTTTTGTTTTTATTTTTCCAAGATTTTGGTTTACGGTTTCTTTTGTTTTGTTGTTGAGAAGCAAATTGTGACCTTTTGCAATTTGTCCTACTTTCTTGGGAGAGAGATTTATTTTAAATTTTGCCCTCTTCATTTTCAAGTTGGCTTATTGTCTCTATAAAGAACCACATTTTCTTATGAGTGTTGTTTAGGATATTGCATCAACACTTTTACTTGCATTAGGTTAGTTTGCATTTTAAGCATTCTTAGTCTTTTTAGATTTTGGGTGTGTGTGGATTGTTTCAAACATTAAAAAAAAAAAAAAACAAAACAAAAACAAAAACAAAAACAAAAACAAAAACAAAAACAAAACAAAACAAAACAAAACAAAACGAAACAAAAACAAAAACAAAAACAAAAAAGCAAAAACAAAAAATAAATAAATAAATAAATAAAAATTGCTTATATATAGGTTTTCATAGAACCCAAATAGAAATCACTCTTGATCAAAGAAAATGGCATCCATATAGTTAGTTTTATATTGGTTTATTTTGCATCATAAAACATCATCAATTTCACTCTCGAAATTCCCCCTGACTTAAAGAACAGCTATATAAAATCAAAAGATCTAATAAAATTAACTAGAACTTTTATTGTTGTCATTAATAAACACAAACAAGTAGGATCATTAGGGCCTTGGAATAGGTGAGTGAAGAGTTAACTCTCCAAGGTCACTCAAATCACAAAACTTAGAAGTTGAATAAATAGTGAAACCCAATATCATTAGACAGACTGGGAAAGCTCCCTGACTAGGAGTTAAGCATGAGGGAGAGCCAAGAAAGGAAGAGAGATATCCCCTCTCCTAGTTGTTGGATCCCACCTCATGACTGTTCTACCCAGCTTTTGATATGAATTGGTATCCATAGTTTCCTTTCCTAAGGATTGCATCGGTGGTTGCGAAGGGGAATCCTATGGCACCTGAGGCTGACATTGCATCACATTCAACAGTACTTCTGGAGGGTACCCTTGCAAAGCTTGGGTGCTTACACTAGCAAAGGCTATTGTCTGGAGGTCAGCGTAACTACTTCTGATACCTTCACTAGTAGGCCTAGCGTGTAATTACCCCAGACTATTTTTAGAAGGCCCTTGATTTTGATTTTCTTATATTTTGGTGTCCAGCCCTAATCACCAGGAGTGGAAATACTTGAAAGATCTTTGACTGCTTATATCTTTAGGGACTTTTAGAGAGTGCTTTTTGCTCCTAGTTGGCCTATCTTTACAATTTTTTTAGTCCTTAAGTATATCTCTTTAAAATAATTCAAAGTGGTTGATCGATAGGCTCGTTGGTCCAGGAGACTTCGTAGACTATCACCAATGAGTCCTAAGCCTTCTCCTTGAAGGCGTAGGAGCAACCCTTCCAGTGGTTTTCAACCGGTGGCAATAGCTGTATCAGAGATTTATCCTTAGGTTGGAGTTATTGATTCTCAAGATAGACCTGGTACAAGTAGAGAGTTGGAGAGGAACACTCTAGTTCTTTCTCGAGTCCTCTTCTAGTTGAAAGACAATATTGAGGTTGAAGATCTTTCTGAGTCTATTGCAGCTCCTAATTCTCCTCTTCCTCTTGATTATCCATACATTTTATTATACATTGGGACTCCAACCAACAGGCCTTTGATCCGAGGTTTATATCGATATTTTCCTTTGATGACCACTATTGGAAGCATGGCATCCATGACAAGTGCTATGAGTATGTAAACTCCAGTATCCATACAAGGACGAGGAACCATTTCTATACCTTTTGTTACTCCTAGCACTGTTATATTTGTTTCTACTTGCATTCCATATTCGAGTGGAAGTTCTCAAGTTGTTGCCTCTCGCATTGGCTTTTTCCCATTCGGAATGCTGACCAGCGTGATTCTTTCGGTTCCTTTAATTATTCCATCAACTGCCTCCACATCCATGGCAAGTGGATCAACTTCTTTTCATCTTTTCCCTTTTATGGGTGATCATATAGCACATTCCAATCCAACTTTGGGATCAATGCCTTTTTCCTCTATAGGTCAAAGTTATACAAGGGAATATGTTGTATTCTTCTATTAGCTCTTTCTAGAACTTTTCTCCCTATGCTAATGCAGGGAACCCTTACCAAGGGACCTCTCCTCCTTCTAACACTTCTCTAGGGGGAAGCTTTACTAGCTATGGAGGTTTTTCGGCAAGAGTTGGTAAAAACCCAATTTTTTTTGGACCAAAAGGAGATCCTTATGGTTCATTTGGGTCTACGAGTTACTTCAGGCAACCTAGTGCCTTCACAAATCTAGGCCATTCTTTTTAGAACATCTAAAGTTTTGCTCACACCAGGTCAAATCCTTAGGGTCCACCACATCTCACTTTTCTAGTGACCTTAAACTTGCCAGATCTCTTTAAATTCACTAATGTTCCAATTAGGTATAGCCCATTTTGGCCTCTGGTCCTAGCCAAACTTCGCTCATATATACCAAAATTCAAGGGGAAGACTGGTGAAGATCCGGGTGACCAGGTAACCACTTTCCACTTATGGTGTTCATCCAACTCCCTGATAGAAAATTAAATCAAGTTGAGATTATTTCAATGTACCCTAACTGGAAATGTGGCTAAGTGGTACATATTACTGCTAGGGGGCACCTTCACTTCTTTCTGCGATTTGGCTACTATCGTTTTGAACCATTTTCAATTGCCTATCTGATATGATGTTGGAACTAAGCTTCTAGCTTATTTCCAACAAGATTAGGCAACTCACATTTCAAATCATATCTACGAATGGAGGAGAAGGAAGAGGCTCATTAAAGTCGATATTCCATAATAATTCCTTCTTGAATGGTTTCTTAAATCATTACAACCTAATATCTCTATAGACGTGTCTCTCTCTAGTGTTTTCACCGAAGAGAAGGCTATTTTCGGAGCCCAGCAATTGGAACTTATATATTCTTAGTCTAGGGTTCTTCAAAAAATTCTACCTAACGCTCCTAGATACAAGGTGGATATAGCTTAACTGAATCCCGGTCTCCATGCTGACGGGCTAGTCGGATCAATTGATGCCAACACAGCTAACATGCTGAATCAATTGCAACAATTGTATTTACAAACTTCTTCTTCTATGTAGGCATCTTCGTCTATATCTACACCTTCCCAACTGACATTTATAAACATTGTCCAAACTTCTAACCCCAAAGGAGACCAACAATCTGATGGGAAGAAGAAAGGACAACATAGGAAAAGAGTCAGGATGGGATGGGCAATGCAAACAAACCCAGCAATGATGCTGAAGGGGGTAGGAAAGAATCCAAGAAAAAAGTAAAATTTCCATGCAAGTTATGCAATGGAGATCATTTGACTCATATCTACCCTAAGATCCAATATGCTCAACACTTGTTAGTATACTAGGGTCCTTTAGCTCCTAGGTTATCCTCACTAACCCTTTCCCCCAAGGGCAACAATTACTTGTTGGTGCAAACTCTAATGTTGGTACCCCCGTAGGGAGCAACGAAGAAGGGGATAATTCGTCAAATGTCTACATGATGAGTTCGAATATCAATGTCATTGTGTGATCACATGATTACAATGAATCAAAATCATCTAAGGATAAGTCTTCTTCTGATGCCTCATGAGTTACTCCATATTAAGAGGCCCTCTGTTGAGTCTATACCTCAAATGCTGAAAGGCTCTGCAAAGTGCTCAACCATTAACCATAATGCTAGGGCAGTCTAGAACTACTCGATTATAGAAGATATGGCTCAGACTCCTTGTGCTATGTTAGCATTAGAGGCACTCCAGTTGTTCCCCGCTCAGAAGAGTGTATTACTCTCGAAAATGTCAAACATCAAAAAGAGACTCACCCATCATATGGATTTCCAGATAAAGTCTACATATCGAAAGACCAACATCTTTCAAACCATTATTTATGAGGGAGCTTTCACATGTGTGATGTCCATGTCATGTTGGAAGGCCATTGGATCACCTCAAGTTATTCCTTCACCAACTCTATTGACAACATTTGATGGACATTCTCATAGGCCACATGGGATTATTCCAGCCTTTTCCATATGTGTTGGGGGAAAGGTGGTAAATATTGAAGTAGAAATAGTCAATGTGAATCTGGATTACAACCTCCTCTTAGGTAGGACACAAATGGGAAAGGTGGTAAATATTGATGTAGGAATAGTCAATGCAAATCTGGATTACAACCTCCTCTTAGGCAAGAATGGGATTTATGAGATGGATTCCATAGTTTCATCATTTTTTCGTATCCTTTGCTTTCCTCAAGAAGGGAGGATTGTAAACGTTGATCAGATGGATTATTCTCCAGGTGACTCCCATGCATATTTTGATTCTACTATTCCATTAGTGGATAATCCTAGGCAACCTATGGAGAATTTAGGAGTTGGGATGTACTCTTATTTAATGGTTATTTCTGGTCTTCCTGCTCCTTCAGCTAGAATCAATACTATTGCATCCTCCAAGCAACCTTCTCGAAGAGAATTCTTTACTCATTATTTTTTGGACCCTTGGACTTTACCTTTGTCTAACACCATATTAGATGGAGGGTAGGCAGGTGGAATGACATGTCCTATGTTTGTAGTAGAAATTTCTTATCAGTCTATTGTTAATTCCACAGAATTCCATCCTATTCCTTTCTCACTAGAGGTGTTAGATGGAGATGTGGCTCCTACCTAGACCCTCGATTCAACATTGGCTCAGGATTTCTTAGATACAGTCTTACCATTTGAGGAAGCAATCCTAGAAGTAATGATGGGTGTTGATAGACCATGGGATTATCTACATCGTCATTCATATTTCCTCCCTCATTTGCAAGAAATTGAATCAAGTTTGTCTAGTCCTTCTACTAGAGATTTTCATATAGTTTTAAACCCTTTGGCCCCAGCACAGTTTTCTGCCGAAGATAACATGTATGATATCTCACAAACTATACCAATGAGCATCTCTAGGAATCCTAACATAACCAAAAATGTCTTCATTGTAGTTGATTGTTCCCTTGAAGAAATTCAAACTTATGTCAATCTCTTCAAAGAGTTTCATGATGTGTTCACTTGGTCTTATGAGGAAATTCTTGGAATAGATACATCTATTTTCCAGCATGAGATCAAGACATATGAAAATTCTAAACCTATTCATCAAAAAATTTGACTGGTTAATCCTAGAAAAGCAATAGCTATCAAACCTGAAGTCGAAAAGTTGCTAAAGGTGGGTTTCATATACCCTATTCCTCTAACTGAATGGGTCTCTAATCGAGTCCCCATAGACAAAAGGAAAGGAACGAATCAAGTATGTATTGACTTTAGGGACCTAAATAAGGCTTTTCTGAAATACAATTACCCCATGCCCTTTATTGATCAAATTATTGATGAATGTGCGGGTAATGAAATTTTTTCGTTCATGGATGGGTTCTCTAGTTACAATCAAATTACTATCTGTCCAGAAGGTCAGCACATGACAACATTTATTTGTCCTTGGGGTGCATTTGCGTACGAAATGATGCCTTTTTTCCTCAAAAATGTTGGAGCCACTTTTCAGTGGGCCATGTCTTATGCTTTTCACGACATCAAGCACGTTATCAAAGCATATCTAGATGATTTAGCTACTCATTCTTGAAAGATAATTGATCATCCTAAGCACCTTCGATTGATGTTTTAGTGATGTCATTTTTTATAAAAACTAGTAGAATCCGAATAAGTGTGTTTTTGCAGTCACATACGGATGGTTGTTAGGATTCATCATATCAACAGAGGGGATTCATGTTGATCCCTTCAAGGTTAAGGTAATACTAGTCTTCCATACGTGAACTTCAAAGTCTCCAATGAAAAGAAAATTTCTTGAGGATATTTATAGCCAATTATGCCGAGATCACAAAAGGATTTATGTGTTTTCTTAAGAGAATGGTCACGTTTTTATGGGATGATTTCACACAACGATCTTTTGATGCTTTGAAAAAAGCATTAACCTCTACTCCATTGTTGAGTCCACCTGATTATAGCAGATATTTCCTCTTGTATCTTGTTGTTGCAGAATCACCCATTGGTATGGTTCTGGTTCAGGAATATGATGCCTTATGTGAGCATGCAATCTACTATCTAAGTTGACGCTTGTTAGGTCTTGAACTATGCCAATGTCCCATCAAGAAATTAGCTTTGGTAGTTGTCCATGTTGTCTGGCTACTTCAGCATTACATTCTTCTTCAAAAAATGTTCGTCTTAGTCATTGTCAATCATTTCAGTTTGTTCTTAGTAGGCGAGTGAGGGGAAAATATAACAGATGGATTGTCATTTTGCAACAATTCAATCTCGAATTCATGTCGGATAAATATAAGAAATATTTATTATTTTCAAATTTGATATCAGAGCTTCCTTGTGAGGAATAAATTATTCACGAGGAAAGTTTTCCTGATGAACACTTATTTCTTATTTCTTCACAAGATCCTTGGTATGGGGATATCATTATCTATCTCTAGACTTCAAAGTTTCCGCTGGCTTTTTCCAAATATGAGCATAGAATGTTGTGTCACCTCACTAAGAATTATGTTATTACAAGTGACACATTATATCTTCGCATGATTGATTCAATCCTTAGGCATTTTTTAACCTTGGAAGAAGCTGAGTCAGTTCTTAATGATTACCACAATGGAGCTTGTGGTGGTCATCTATCCGAGCTTGCAACAACCCAAAAATGTTTGTGAGTAGGCTACTTTTGGCCTTCGATCTTCAAAGATTGTGTTGAAGTGGTCAAAATATGCCATCCTTGTTAGGTCTATACTCGGAAGATGCACATGCATCCAACTCCCCTTTTCCCTATTAAAATCGTCTGTCCTTTCACGAAGTGGGC
This sequence comes from Pinus taeda, assembly GCA_000404065.3. Taxonomy (NCBI): domain Eukaryota; kingdom Viridiplantae; phylum Streptophyta; class Pinopsida; order Pinales; family Pinaceae; genus Pinus; species Pinus taeda. The sequence goes on from APFE031565219.1 coordinate 97,268, forward strand.
CATTGATTTTACTACTTGTAATCTGCCTTCGCAGGAAATCACAAGTACATCATAGTGGATGCAGACTACTTTACGAAGTTAGCTGAGGCCATGCATACTTTTAATAATAATAGTGAAACAGTGACATTGTTTTTCTTCAATCAAGTTACTTCCCAATTTGGTATCCCTAAAGAGATTTTCGTTGATCATGGCAGTCATTTCCAAAACCAACTGATGTCTGAATTAGTTCTCAAGTTGGGTTTTTGGCAGGACAATTCATATCCATATTATCCTCAAGCAAATTGGCAGGTTGAAGCCGTGAATAAATCCCTTAAAATCATCCTGCAAAGGACGATTAACAAAGCTAGATCCAACTGGCACATCATGTTATATCTGGTGCTTTGGGCATATTGAATTTCAATTAAGACCGCCACTGATTGTACTCCTTTTCAACTGGTTTACAAGTTGGAATCTATCTTTCCTGTTGAATGTGAAATTCCTTCCCTTAAACTAATTGTTGAACTTCTTCCAGATACTTCTAGTCTTGAGGAGCGCCTCATTCATTTAGAGAATCTTAATGAGCAGCGTCGAGATGTCGCTACAATAAACAAAGCACATAATAAAAGGGTAAAAACTCAAATATGATAAACTTGTCCATCCTAGAAATTTTTTTGAAGGTGACCCTGTCTTGGTCTATGATCGAGACAAAGATGCGTTGGGGCTAGGCAAGTTTAAGTCTATGTGGTGTGGTCCCTTTATAGTCAAGTGAGTTTTGAAAAAGGGAGCTTATGAATTAATTGACTTTGAAGGAAACAAGTTGGCGGAGCCTAGAAATGTGCTCTATCTTAAGAAGTAATTTTCTTTGGCTTCAGCCAAGCACTTACTTGTTTTTATATACTGTATGTTTGTACATAGCTATCTATCAGTTTTGGTGATGTCAATATTTTTTATCTGCTTTGGCACGTATTGATGGACAAGGAAAATTTTAAGGATGGAAAATTTCAAACTATAAAATGTTTATTGATATAATTGTAAAATTATTCAAATTTATAATGATATTATATATAGTCTCTACATAATCTTGGTGATTTTTAAGGTTAAATAAATTTTATATTATAAAATTTGAGTGAATCATCTTTTATAAAAATTAGAAATTGGTGAATTGTTTTTTGGAAAAATCATGGAAAATTAGCCCACCGGGAAAACATTAGCCCCTAAAATTTTCCATGTTGACGGATGAGTCAATATATTTAGGATTCACTGATGGCACAAGTAGGCATACTTAGAACCTTGCTTCCAAGGCTTGGGTGATTTATTATCCATCTAGCCAGTTGATGGTTTTGAGAGGAGTATGTATCAGTCCTACTTCAAATAATATTGCCGAATATATTGTCGTTATTAATTTTCTATCCAAAGAAATATCTCTTGATATTGATTCGTTAGTGGTTTGTTTAGACTAACAACTAGTGGTATCTCAGTCGAATAACATTTATGGAGTACGAGATCCTTATTTGTATTTCTGAGAGTATGATTGTTGCAATGATCATTTGTTTGTATCACATATGTTCACATTCCACGATCAGAAAATTCCTTAGCTAATTCTATTGCTAATCAAGCATTGGACTCACATATAAATCATTCATCAAATAAAAAAACATAAAAAATAATCGATCATCATAAAATTGCATGTATATAGATAGTGTTTGTGTCCAAAATAATATACAAAAATTAGGACAAAAGTCCCTACAAAATTTGGGCTTATGCCAATCATCATGTCTAATCATAAAAAGATCTAATCATCTATATGGTTGGCTCAGGATGAGCAGCTAGAAAATAAGCAATAGCATTGACCACACATCGGAAGAGTCGCACCCACTCCCATGGTACTCCTACCATGTGATGCTACATCTCCTCGGGTAAGTCCTCTATGGCTATCATGGGTACTTGGTGAGTCAGTCTCACAAAGTTCCTTTGAACTACATGGAGAACTCTCTCCATCTCAGCTATAGCCCCTTTGGCATCTCTTCCATGGTGCCTATGTTGGGGAAATCCATCAGGTCTCACTGGCCCCACATCTAAAACATGATCATATATTTTGTAAGTGTCTTGTCTCATAAAAAGATTTTTTAGTTCATTTATATTAAAAATCCAAAAAAATCTTAGGAAATTCAAAAAATCAAAAATGTTACCTATGGTGCCCCATGTTTCATCTGGTGGTAAGACTAAATTTGGATCTCCCCGGAAATCCATTCTGGGATAGGGGTATTTGTTGACTGCAATGACCTATTGATCCCACCATGCAAAAAAATTGTCATCAAAATTCATCATGGGGACGTCACCACCCCCTAGGTGTTTCATCAGGTCAGCCCATCGGCCCATCCATAGATCCCTCAGGCTACTGATGATCGACAATACCTTGGGTCGAAGCCCAGGTACTTTCTCAAAGAAGAACGGGCATAAGATTGTGTTGTATCCAAAATTCTTTGTCTAACCCTTTTGAATGGAAGTGAGTTGGTTCTTCATATTGGTCAGTAGAGGTGTACACCAGTTAAACACAGTAGTGATGAATTCCATTTCTAGGCTCATGGATACACATGAGGCCTGATGTAAAGTAGCAGAACCATTTACCATGGCGATGATGAATAGTAGGATTTTCAAGGATAAACTCTCTACGTGCTTGATTGGAATCTGATTTCCAATCTTTACAAGATCACCAAGATTGTATATGTTGACATAGTCTTCTACACTGAGACTACCTCCATCCCACCAGTAGAATACACTATCTCTTCCCTTCGATAAACATCGTTAAAGAAGTAAATATCTTCTATCTCGATCCTTAGGGGCAAATGATCAATCATGAATGCATCATCCTTTGAACTCTAGTAATGAATTAGCAACTCAAGCAATCATGTATTTGCCTTCATGTTTGGTATTTTAATAAATTTTAGAAAGCCACAACCTCTCAAAGCATCTAAGGCATTTTGATCCTCCATTACTTGATTATCAATGGCACTATTCTCCCTTTCTCACCAGGTGATTGTCATCCTGCCCAAAAAAGATGTTTCAAATCATTATATTTATGTTTTAAATTTTTTGCTTGCACACACACGGGTTCTGTTTTTACACAGTTGCGTTAGGCCCTTGTATACACGGGTTACCTATATTCAACCCGCATGTACACAGAGTTGAAATTTTTAACATATTTTCTTACAGTAAAATTATGAAAAAAACATCTAAAAAGTATCACAAATGATTAAAAGCATGACAGAAGGGTTACCAAGAAGTTTCAGAGCAATTTGAATGTTTGGATTAGATGAAGGAAGTTTGTTTGAGTTGGTCCCCATAGCTCCTAGCTCAAAACACAAAAGATAGAAATGTGAGTCCCAAAGTCCTTATGTAGGCTGTAAAATGAAAATTAATTTTTCAAAAATTGATTTTTATCTTATAGACCTTTTGACCTTTTGGCTTGGAGTGTCAGGAATGGGTTGTCTTTATAGGAAATTTTGGAGACTTCTTCGAGAAAGTGTTTTGGTCCCATGACCGTAGACCTATCATGGTAGGTATCATTTTCTTACTGGCATATAGGTTAGGGAATACCACTCTCAACTGCATTTTGCATACTAGCCTCCATACTGCGATATGTTTTCCATAGTGTTGACCCCATCAGGTCTTGGTTCAAAAACCATTTTCACTCGCCGACTTTATAATCATGACATGATGGTAGAGCCAACCTTTACATGGGCGTCTTAGTTAGATCTCCGTTGATATTTGTTGCACATGCTGCTATATTGAGTAGGCACAGGAAGCCTCTTTAGTACCGCCATGACTCGTGCATTGGAGACTCATTCTTGTTCTTCTGTGCTGTTTTATGGACTTATACCCTAGAGGCTCCTTTGTGTTGAGTTGTACTATTGCATTGCATATTAACTATTTTCACCTTTTGGCCTTGAGCTGGCTTCACTTTGACTCATGTTTAAGCCACTTTTTAACCATGTCTTCTACAAAATCAGCCTTGCAATCACTTAGCCTCTGTGACTTGATGCATCCTTTTACCCATGGAAAGAACATTCCTTTGAGTTTCCTTGACCAATTTTGCAACCTTGCATTAAACATAAGAAAGTTCCCCTCCCAGGAACTAGAGCATCTTATTTTTCGACACTCATTCTTTCCACTGTACTATAGCATCCTTTTATTCATTTCCAAGCTTCATATAAAATAAAAAGACAAAAAAAATTATATATTCCAAAAAGAGTGGGAACAGGACATTATTTCCATATTTGATGGCAGCTAGAGTCAGTTGTGTTTCCCTTGAACAAAGCACTTAAAAGTAAGTCTTTTCCTCCATTGGGATGGGCTTTAGTTTGACTTAGGAGAGCCTTAAACTTGTTGTTGAGTCAATACTCCTCTGATTGGTTACCTCTTCCAATCATATGGAGAATTTTCTTATGCCTCCTACATGAAAAAGCTATATAAAGTTATCATATGCTTCCATGGAGTCACAATTGAGTCATGCTTTTTTTCAAGGGAAGTAAACCTTTGTTGGCCTCTCTGCGGTGTCTCTTGACCTATTTTTCAATCACCCATCCCTAGTTGTTAGCATCAAGTTCATTATGACATTAGCTATATTGGTCATTTTCTCATATCAGTTTGAGAAGGTCTCTATTGACTTCTTGCTGGTCGGTCTTGCTCTTATCGACTGTGACAAATTTCTTTCAGGCTGATCTAGAGCAGGGAAAATTTTAAGAAGCCCCCCTAAATTTATATGTATAATAAATGGGCGAATCTCCATGGTATATAGGAAAAATGGAAGGCGATTTTATCAATAATATAATATGTATATATAATTTTTTAGCGAATCTCCCACCAGGCATGGCGAATATTTTAATCAATTATAAAATCTTGTAAGATATTGGTATTACCATGGGTTATCATAAACCTGGAGCTTAAAAATTACTTTTAGTAATTTATAAAAATTAATAGAATTAATAGTTGATTTTTATTTTATTTTTTATTTTAACCAAGCTAAAATGTTTAACATAGATTAAATTACAACATCCATTTTTACTTTGATCCACCAAGCCCCAAGAGGGATCAAATATTTTTTCACTCTATGCTAGTTTGCATATCACGATATTTGATACCTCTCTTGATCTATGTTGGTTTAATTCCCCCATTTAAATAGGCTACATTCCAGGTGAATACCATGTGCCATTTTGCTGAATACCATGGGTCAATACCATGTGCCATTTTTATTTTTATTAATACTAATATTAGGGTTAATAATGTTTTTTGCATGGTATTAATAACAATCTAGTCCATCGTATTTGTCCCATAGTATTTTGCCCATAGGTTTCACCTAAATATAACACATTTTTTGAGTGTTTCTAAATATAAGGTGACTTATGGAGTAAATATAAAAAAATGTTTTATTTGTTTACCATACCTCTCATTTATTTATATTTTTATTAATTTACTATACCTTTTTTACAAATATGGTATTTGGCCTTCATAAATAGAAGGAGGGTTATGGGCTAAATATAAAAAGAGGTTTTCTCTTTTTATTTATATACCATACGTCCAGTTTATTTATATTTTTATTTATTTACCATACCTCCACTTTACTCATATTTTTATTTGTTTACACCCTTGCATGTATATAAGGTGACTTATGGAGTAAATATAAAAAAAATGTTTTATTTATTTACCATACTTCTCATTTATTTATATTTTTATTAATTTACCATACCTCTTTTACAAATATGGTATTTGGCCCATATGATTCACCTAAATAAAACCTCTTTCTTGAGCCTTCATAAATAGAACGGGGGTTATGGACTAAATATAAAAAGAGGTTTTATTTATTTACCATACATCTAGTTTATTTATATTTATATTTATTTGCCATACCTTTTGAGTAAGTATAAAAAGATGTTTTATTTATTTACCATACCTCCACTTTCTTATTTCTTTACACCCTTGCATGTATATAAGGTGACTTATGAAGTAAATATAAAAAATGTTTTATTTATTTACCATACCTCTTTTATAAATATGGTATTTGGCCCATAGGATTCACTTAAATAAAACCTATTCTCCAAAATGGGCGAATGGAAGGTTGTAACTCCTAATTTCAAGGGCTAAATTTACCTTTTTTACCCTCTCCCTTAAAATAAGGTGGGCTATTTGAGGTGATTTGTAAAAATGTACTATGATACAAAATATTCGCCCACTAAAAATTTAAAACCCCTTAATTTCGCTAAAGGGCGAACATTCGCCCATAAAAATTTTTATGATCTAGAGCCACACCCAAGCCCTATTTTCATTATTGATAAGTCATATTGTGCTCAACATCAATCAGTATCATGGGTCTTTGACTGAGTGGTTTCCCTTGTGTTCAACATCATCTTTCATTATCACACATTGGGATTCGTTCAATGCCTTGGTTTCCATTTGACGCTATTGGTGGATTCCTTGCCTCTGTGTCAACTTTCATTATTGGTTGGTTTAGAGGGTTTCTATCATGTGCTAGCCACATCTTGTGTACGCTAGAAATGTGCTTCAATTGGGTTACTACATCTTTATTCATCTGATTCCTTCCACATTATTAGCCTACGGGTTACACTCGCACTAGAATGATGAAGGATGCCTTAATGCCTTCCTTCTAGCAGATATTTTCCCATCGACTTCAACTCATTGCTCTGGGAAAGATATTTAGATTCCATTTAATAGTACCTTAGGGTTTGCAATCATTAGTAGTAGATTCGTTTGCTATCGATAGTGGGAAAACATCATTTTCTCCTGATTGATAGATTCTTCCAAGTGTTCAACTACAACTCATTTATTCACACTTGTTAGATTGTACTGGGTACCTTGACTATCATCATCATTATCTGTGAGTGGCCTCGTGTTTATTAATGATATACATCAATAATTATAATCAAATGACTTCTCACATGATCGACATTAGATTATTTATTCCCATTGTGTAGAAATGTACCATGGCGGTCAGTGAAGACCTCGGGTTTGCATCAACATGTCTTGGTTCACTTTTTAGTTGCTCCTATTTTTGGTAGTTGACACCATCCACCTTATATATTGCAGTTCATTACAACGATATCTTATATGTTGGCATCTGAGTTGTAGTGTAGTACCATTTATTCCATCACATTCACTTGGTACTATTTGGATCAATTTCTTCACTTCAGTGATTAGCTTCATATTTCAGCATCATTGATCACCTCTTTATATATGATATTCAAACATGTACTTTATTGATTATTATCGGATGATCAATTATGTATTTCTAGTTCTTTTACACTTGTATGAATAAGGGATTTGCTTTTGTACTTGACATGCAAACATGCTTTACTATTTCTGAGCATGGGTATGCCCACCTCAGATAACAATTTCTTTCTAATCTCTTTTGCTGGTTTGGCACGCTGAATTCTGGTGAACTTTTTCTCAATCTTGGCATGGTTCCTTCTATACACTTAATACATTTCAGCCATCATGTACCCCTTCTGACCTCATATATTAGGGAGCATCTGTTATAGCACCATTTACCACTCTTGTTAGATCTAATGCTCTGATTATGTCCTAGGGCAACCCTTCCTTCCAAAATTGGTCCAAAATTTAGAAAACAACATTTTATTCCTTATACACTACCTTTTCCTGTGATAAAATCATGTACATACGAGTCAGCATATACCCAACCCAAGTACATATGTTAAAACACTTTAAAAGAAAATTCCTTAATTTTGGGTGGAGTTCATGGTTTTTACCTGTTACTCACCTCTTATTTCCCATGGCCCAACTATTTCCCAACTGAAAAAACTAATTTGGATAAGTATAAATAAACCTCCATGGGAAGGCCTCAAGGGAGGAGATATGATATATTGATACTATAGTGAGATTATCCCTGATTGAGTTTGACAAAATCCCTATGCCTCTTGTACTCCCCAAAGCTTCAAGAAACTCTTGTTTCCTTGTTGGAGATATCCTTCATCTTTCTTGAGATATCTGTGTATTGGTGATGGAGGAAGATTGTTGAGGCCGAGAAAGGACGGTTTCACTTGGAGCTGAAGAAGGACTCAGGTCGTATTTCTCCACTTTACTTGTAACTAACTTCAATAAAGAAATTTTGTTCTGTTTCCAATATTAAATTTTTTTATGCATCTATTTATATTGTAATTTGTCTATGAACTTTACATTGATTCTTAATTGTTCATTCATTTATATGATTTAAAGATAATATCATGAACATGCTTTATGTTTCTACTATTGTATATGGTTCATTTGAATAATTTTCATGTTTCGAAGACATCAAGAGAAGTTGAGGGTTTGCACCCTGCAGGATCTACTCAAACATAGGACTTTCAGGTAAAGACACTCTTACATAGTTCAGTAGAATAAGCATTTAGGTTGATTCTCTGAGCATTTATTGTTGTGGTTTACCCTCCGCTCTATTGGGGTTCTCAACCGAAGACCCTAGGGTGTTCTCACCCACAATAGAAACCATATAGAATAATTAAAGAGAAGTCTTGATAAAGAAACCAATTTCCTATACTTTCCTCCTTGGTAAGTCTAAGGGTTATTTTTTTTTCCTTAAAAATCCTATTTGATGCTTCTCCAACTCATTTAACTTTCAAGTAAAAATAAAAATAATCTATATATTGAGTGTAAGAATTATGAAGGTGTCTTGGCTAAATTACATTACTACATTCGTAGAATTCTCTTTTTTTATCACTTTCATATTTAACATCTATGAGAATTTTGGTAGTTAAGAATTAAGCAGGGCAACTAAACAAGATCAAATGGACTAGGTATGGAAATTGCACAAAGCATCCCTTGAGCTCAGAAATTGCGCATTTCACTGAGTCAAGAAGTTGCGTAGTCCTCGGGAATTATGAAATACTTCTTGGTAGTGTGCATGGAAGTTTCATGAAAAAGAAGAAAAGCAAAAAATCAAAAATCAAAAAAGAAAAAAACATCCCTAAAAATTAGGGATTCACTAATTAGTTTCCTGAAGGTGGCACACTTACTATTTTTGGAAATTTCTGCCAACTATCATTTTTTCCTTATTTTAGGCATGCACATCATAAAACCTAACCAGTCAATATCTATATAATGGATTCCCCTAGAGATAATTTGTGCATTCGATCTTGGAGGTCTAACATTCCCAAAGAGATCAAGGAACGTTCTATAGAGTTTGTGATGCTTTTCTAGGTGAGTTTTGATTTTGTCACTTTTTCCTTCACTTTTTATCTGTGAGTGTTGTTTTGCTTATTTATTTTCATGGTTGTTGGTGTTTTAATTCATATTATCCTATACAAGTGTTGGTTTGGTCCGTCGTTCACCTTTCACAACTGTCACATTAGTTTTCTTACTTTTTCCCATTAGTGGTTGTCATTGCGACGACTCTCCATGCATGTTTTTTCCCCTTTGCATGTTGATCTTCTGAACTTTCTTTTCATTGATATATCCATAATTAGTTAGATCTTCACTTTAACATGCACTATCACTCAAATCTTCTTGTTTCCCACACTCTTACCAGGTAGATCCACTCATCCCTTGGCCATGCATCACATCGTCTAGCTAGGCATTGCATAAGTCTAAGGCTCAACCTCTCAACTTGGCCTCTGATACTATGCAATGCATAGTACTAGGATAGCCCAACTACACATTGCATAGTTCCAAAGCTCTATCCCTCACCTTTGGCCACTGAGACTATACAATGCACAGTCTCCACCCCAGTATGCCAAGGTAGAACTGTGCATTGTGCAATCTCTATTGTCAAGTTGCATCACTAGATATCGAGAATGCGTAATGCATAGTTCCCTAAACCATTCTCTCTCCCTCACCTGAGAAACTGTGTAATTTTCCTAGTCAATCCATGTGGTTGTTTCTTGATCTTGCTTTGTAAGTTGATTTGCTGGAGCTAATTTATGTTTTCCATAAGTTCTTTTTCCTCCCATACGTATTGTAGGTTTTGAGCACTCCTCTTCATCGGTCAATCTTATCATGGCACCAAAGAGAATGACTTCAAAGGACACCACAGAGAGCAGCACCGAGGAGGAAGTTGAGAGTATGCTAGTTTACTTAGACAATCAATTTTTTGTAGAAAAGGAAATAGATATCACATGGTAGAATGTGAATTAATTTTTCTCAACAAGAACCTTCAAAGCATATCTAGAAGACTATCATGTGTATGTCAATGTTTAAAATTCAAGGTTACATACGATTTCAAGTAGATATCCAACTTTTCCATGCGTAGATGTTGTTAGCTAGATACTATCCCATAGAGATCCAAAGACTATGACTCTCAGTAGTGCCAGTGGACACAACCTTCCTTCTTTTCTGGCAACAAACTATCATCTCACACCCACCAACACATACATGAAAAAATCTCTTAGGAGGGCCTATTAGCGCTTGATATTTTTTATGTTGCAGAATTTATGGTTAGCAGAGCACTGAGACCTTTCCTCAAGGGTGGGATTTATAACTGGACCAGGTTGTGAATGAAGGTAAACCATTCAACTCGCTAGATTTTTCATCTCAGCAGTTCTGGATCCATGTATATAATGCCCTTAGTCCCCCCCAAGGGTGGGCAAGATATATTTTACATGTCTCCATATCTACTGGATACAATCTATGAACACATTACAATCCTTGGCATGAATTGGCCTTGGACACAATGGGAGCCTAGTGTGTATGTCTATTGCAAGTTTCTTTTGGACTATAGCCATAGAGGAGTAATGGAGAAGCTAACGGACCACTTCCTCATTCCATTATACAAGTTGACTTTTTAGGAAGAACTACCTTTCATGTTACGTGGGGAAATCGAAGTAGTGTCAGAGATAATAGATTGGTTTACCTCACCGAATAGAAATTTCCTTAGGGTCTTCGGCGAATAGAAGTCTTTTCATATTTTACTAAGGTATGCCACCAATACATTAGTCATGCAAGGGGTTGTGTATCATATCTCCATAGGGTTGTTAGCATCTTTTCACTGGAAGAAGAAAGCACCATGGCCAACTCTTCCTAAGGAAATTGGATGTACAAGATCAGGAATATGAAAGTCACAAATACCAAAGGAAAAGAAATAGAAAACTTTTCATTCAATACTCTAGACTTCAATCAAGACTATCCCAAGAATGTTTGTAGAGACCATTGTGTGAGGATCCATTTCTAGTGGCTAAGCAGGACCTTTCACTGGCCAGAGGAGGAACCATGGAGGAATTGTTATAATGCCTCCAAGTCCCTTGAGATAGTCATTTTTGCAGGAACTTCGTAGTTGATTTGTTGCAGGAACTCACTTTGAAGGTAGGGACAGTAGAAAAGTGCAACCCAATGTGCAAGAAGGGAAAGAGGAAGGTTGTGCACCATCTAAAGGGAGAACGAAGCCACAAGATGAAAGCATATCCAGTCATTATGAGAGCAGTTATAGTAGAGGAGAAGAAGAGGAAACAAAGGGTGCAAGAAGTAGAAAGGAAACAGAGGAAAAACATAGCAGAAGAGATTGGAGGAAGAAAGGAAGAAGAAATAACAGGAGAAAGGTGAAAATTAATAGTAGAAGAAACAACACAAATAAAAGTTGAAGAACAAGAACAAAATTGGCAGTTAGAGGAAAAGAGAAAATAGATGTAGGATAAATAGTTGGCACAAGAGATAGAGGAGTTTATTGAAATCCAAGACATGGAGGAGGAAACAAAATTGGTAGCTAGAGGAAAAGAGAAAATAGATGTAGGATAAAGAGTTGGCACAAGAGATAGAGGAGTTTATTGAAATCCAAGACATGGAGGAGGAACCATAGTCATAGAATCAAGATGTCGACTTGATTCCAAGTAGACAGTAGGTCACCATTCAGTCTCCCTATCCTATGGCAGGTAAGCTCCAAGCGATGAAGAGGAAATTGTTCCTCTTGATGATGGTCAGGTTATGAACTTGTACAATCTGACTTATGAAGAGCTTCAAAAAGATATTTTATAAGAGAGGAAGAAACATTTTTTGAATGACCTTGCATCTTTTGCATTCATTAGAGAAAGGGTGATTGTGATAGACACCAAAAAAAAATACAGGCGCCATTTTTGCAACAAACTTGGCCTTTGCAGGTACTTCAAAGTCAAATACAGATTTGATGGCCAATAACAAGAAATTGGAAAGCAACTTGCAAGATGTTAAGCAAGAGGTTGAACAGCTCTAAGCAGAGTTACAAAATACAACTCCTATATAGTTCTATCTAGAATAACTAAGGGAAGTGATACTCGATAAAGTATCAACATTGGGAGAGGTCATGCAAATTATTTATGAGTATCTTGTTACCATGCACAAGGTAGTTATCCACTTGCATTGGTTGCAACAGAAATGTAAATATTATGTCAAAATTCTCAAGGTTGTTCAATCATATATTATTGTCGTGCATGAATGGTCAATTTAATACAAAGTGGCATTGCTTCAATTGGGAAACAAGACAAGGAATTTAAGAGTCAAATTTGGAGAAGGAAAACATTCATATGCTCATCCAAAATAATAAACACCTCACCTAATTCATTTCCAACACTCAAGCCTCATATGCACGTTTGGACAGAAACCTAGACTTCTTGGCGAAATCGCATGGGATCCCATCAATCGGCTCACTCACGTAGATCAAGCACAAGAATTAACTCATGCAGGAGATTAAAGAATAATTGGAACAATTGAGATAGGTATCCATCAAGTAATATCTTGAAGTAAACAAACAAAATATGCATAAGTACATTGGTGGTCATGCCTAAAACAACACAATGTTGCTACTACTCAAGAAGGAAATGCAAATTGGTTCCAAGTCATTGTACTCGGAGACCATAAGGCTAGAGTCTGCTTCTAGACTGACATCATCACACAGTTTGAGGACGTCATTATGGAGTACAAATCTTGGCACCACTATGTAATCGGGAAAAATCAATTGGAAGTTACCGAGCTAGAGTTTCCCAAAACTCAAGCTTAATTGTTTTGCCTTATTAGGTTTTCTAGTTGACTCTACCCAATTTTGTCTTATATGGGTATGAATGTATTATAATATTCTTTTGTAATTAGTTTGTAAGTGGAATTCCAACTTTAAATACTGGAATGTGAAGAGTCATGATGTATTGAATGTAATGAGTCATTTTGTAAAGGATTTGAAGAGTCATGAGGGATGTCCAAGAGTCACAAGGGGAAGTGAATAGTCACCTGTTTCATTATAAATAGACCCTCATAACTCATGTAACGGGATTTTGGGAGCCAAGATTTTGGCTAGGCTTTAATCTTAGAATCAAGAGTTTGGAAGTTAGTGAGAGCCTTGGCTTCTCTGTAGAATAAAGGGAGTATATTTCTTTGGAGGAGCAGGGGTTGACTTCATGTTCCACTATTGGGGCTAGTGGTCTATCAATTGTATATGTATGATTATAAATTTCATTTAATAAAAGATTAAATTTGACACATTTTCATGCATATATTGTGAATATAGTAGGAATCTTCTTATTATGCTTGCAATGTATGTTATTTAACTTACTCTTATGCTTATGGACTATTTCTTCTACATTGGTATGAAACTTATTGAATGCATTTTATTGTTTAATTCCATCATTGTTAACTTGTGAACTATTTCACAGATTATCTTGTGATTTCTTTATGCTCTTGTCTTCCTTTCAAGTTGCATACTGTTACACAATTCTAAAAGGCCCACTCATTTTCCCTTCGTGTATTAGAACCTCCATGCTTTGCACTTGACTTTCCATAGATTCACATACTTGTTCCCACCAGAGTCACCATATACCACTCTATGCATTATTGTAGCCAAGGAACAACATTAAACCCCACCACATCGACAACCAAACCATATTTAGGATGGGACTCCTACACGAAATGGTGTGAGTTCTAACTGGGACTTCATACTAGCGATATCCCCTGAATGTTGTCAGTTCCATCACTATCAATAGTTTCATGGTGATAAGTTTGGCAGACAACAACATAGATTTATGTATGTTCAAGTCATCAGATAACCCAAAAACGACATAAAAAAGGGATGTCAAGGTCTGGTAAAAGGGCTTTAACTAATTGGTGGGAAGAGGGAATTGTAATTTTAAATTCAGGTCATGGTTTTGGAGCAAGCCTTTGAGTAATTCAATTTTATTGTCTTCATCCTAGGTGGTAAACTACTAGTCTAGTCCATTGTTGATTATATCAATTCCCAAATTTGGAACATCAAGCATTCTAGAGATAAATTCTTTGCTAACCTTGAAAAATACCTTATGCTCTGTGGCAAAGATGACGACTTGAGGTGTAGGGTAAAAGTGATTGGAGAGCATGGGAATAGAATCTAGGTCAAAGTGAACGAGGGGAAGCATAACAACTAAAAACTTTTTTCAAGAGGCACTGATATTCATTAGAAATAGGAAGAGTTTAGGGTCCTTTTCAGAGTAGGGATGTTCATTAGGTGCACTTGTGTATCTCTAATACCTATAGATTCATTTATTAAGGCTTCCCTAGATGGTTCTTTGGGAATGTTTCCACTTTTTGGAGACTATATCAACATAAAGCCGAAGAATGAGAGAGCGAAAGAGGGAATATTACTTGGTTAGGATGGCAGTGTTTGAATTCCAGGTTTGTGTTTAGTGGGTAGCTTTCACCACTCTTGAGTTGTTGAGCACCATATAAGGAAAAGGAAGGAGGCATGAGAAGAATAATGAAAATTTTGCAGAAATAAAGCTTAATTAGGTTAGGAAGATAATTAGTGAAAGTGATACAATTGTCCCATTATAGTTGGAAGGTTCGGGGACCAAGTATGAGTCCCATCCATCAGGTAGATTAGATGGGTTAAGTATTATGTACATGGACTTGATGGCCATTCATTTGTATGGGAAAGATGATCATGATCATATCAAATTGGCAGAATGGATTACCGTACTTGTATGTTAAGACCTAATACATCATGCCTAACATTGGATGATTTTTTAATGAATGGTTATGATACATCAAGGAAAAACTGGGCACTTATTCCCCAAGTATCTTCACATGCGATGGAACGTTTGGGAGCATTGATTTAGTGGTGGATGGATCGATTCCCGAAAATGTGATGGGGACTTACATTCATCGAGGAAACTCAAGCGGTTCATGTATATGTAGGTTATGTCCTGATAGGTCATTGTGAGCCGTTAATCACTAAAAAACATGTGAATGATATTGTGATATGTGAATTTGATACTATGCTCTCTTTTAAATTAAAACTTTGAATAGTGAATCCTCAAGAATTATGGTTATTATTTAGGCAGGTAGGATGGTAAGTTTGGTTGATAGAAACAAGAAAGAATCCAACAATATTATTCAATTTCAAACAGTTTCTCTCAAGTGTTATTCATGAGAAATTTTTACAGTTTCGAATTTAAAAAGAATTTAGATATCAGTATGTGTTGATTTATTTATTTTTGTATCATTAGTCATAGATTCTAGATACAAATGTAGAAGCAAGATTTATAGGGTAATCAATGGTCAGTTGTTCATTGGACCTCATTGGTCAGGAAAATTTCTGAAGAGTTTTCTTTCACCAATTTTTTGAATCAATTTCTTCAAGTATGTCTTAGTCTTCTAAGTAGTGCTAGTATTCCAATAATCCCACCAGAGATTAAACAATTCTACAACTTCGTGAACAAACTAAACTGGGTGATTGGAGGGTTTTACAGAAATTAAAATAAATGGTTGTGAGCTCCCTCCTTATCAATTACCAGTTTTACTTCCTATTAGAATATTTTCCCTTGAGTTTATCACACAAAGTCTCAATGTAGATCAAACACATTTCTTACCAAGGAAGAAAGAAGCCTCATTTAAACTAAACAAACAAGTACATCCTTTTGTTGTCAATACCATGGCCACAACCAAATAATCTGAGTACCTATTGGCACAAATGGAATTGAAACAAGGAGTTATTTGGCCATATGATCCAATAGGGAGGATTTTAGCCATAAGAGTTCAACAAAACTCTACTCTATGTGTCCATGTGCCAAAACCATAAATTGAAAAGTTCTCTAAAATGAAGACATGGGAAGATAATTCCCAAAAATAATTGTTAGGAGAATAAGCAATAGATCAACTAGTTGTTGGGTGTGGATCATGATTATTTATAGGTCTTTGTTTAGAGGGCTTATCCCACCTGGCTGGGGGGATCTGGGGGCCAACAGTCCCCCGGTGGGGGTTTCGGGGGCAACACCCCTGAAGCTAAAAGCAGATGTAAAATTGCCTTGTAAAAATATAGTAATTTCTAGTCAATCTAGGTCGTTCATTAGGCGGATGATCTGATGGTAGAATTTATGTTTTGTTTAGGATTTTTTTCCCTAGAAGGCAACCCCTCTCTTTGTATGAGGGCATTGTATTGAGGCTGTGTAATAGATGTGTATTCTCCGAGCGAGAAATAGAGAGGCAAGACTATGAGAGAAAATAGAGGATATTATAGTGGATCTACTATAGGTTGTGTCTCTTCATTTTGCTAGATAATAAAAGGGAAGGACTGGATGTTCAGGGTGGACGTAGCCCAAACTAGGTGAACCACGTATATCTGTGTCTCTCTGGTTTTATGTGTTTTCTGTGTTTTTATTTCTGCTATATTCTATGTGTTCCATTTCTCTGTAATATATAATTTTCTAACACCAGTAAGAGCTAATGTCTTACCAAAACCCCAACAAAAGGAAAAATAACTTGAGGGTAGTTGAAAATGTTTCTAAATAATAAAGAACCAAGTTTAGAGTATATAAAAGGCATAACACAAGGGATGTATAAGAGACTAGCTAGAAACTATATCATTACATATTTATTTACCAACTAAATTTCTTCTCTCAAGTGAGCCTATTTTCAAATTACAGGTAATTGAAACAACAATAAGACAATCTTCTTCTTCAACCCCCAGCCCCCCTTTGAATGAAGGTATTTTCTCTAAGTTCCTGGAAATTAAAAGAAAGAATGAAACTCTCAAATCAATGACCTATTCTCAATGTTGGAAGCAGACTTGTTCTACAAGGAAGATATTTCTCTCAGCCCTAGATGTTGAAAATGTAGAATTTCAATTTCTTGAACCCAAGGTCCTAGGAGAAAAAGTTGTAGAAGATTTCAAGACACCTATTTTTCCTTTTAATAACAAGAAAATTCATCCTATTGATCAAATTGAATTACATAGAGAAACTAGAGAAATGATATATTCTTCTTTGACTATCTCAGCCATTAATTTGTCAAAGTTGCATAATTCATTGAACAAGACAATTTATGAGTTTAAAATGGAGAGGATGTCATCTCTTGAAAAGTACACCAAAATAAAATCATTGGAGGATATTGCTATTAAATTGGGTTTGGATCCTAAAGGTATTAATGCTTCATAGGAGGTTATAAAAAAAACATGTTAATATTCAAGCTCTTTGAAAGAGATTGAAGATGACTACTATAGAACATACATAGACAAAATATGTTGAAGAGCTTGAAAAAGAGAAAGAAACTCTCTTATCAATAATAATTGAGAAAAATATGCAAATACAAAAGATGGAAATAGAGATGGAGAAATCGCTCAAATAGAGAGACCAAATAGGCAACACAATGATTTCTACATCACAAGGAGGTTTAACAAGGAATGATGCAACAAAAGAGTTAGCATAAGCATTATCTTCATTAACATTAAAAAATGAAGAAATTGATAAATTAAGGAAATCCATAGATAGAGCTGAAAAAACTGAAATTAACTCAGATAATGCATTAGGGGCTAAAATGAAGTCTTTCACATTGAAAAATAGCATAAACAATATTTGAGTCAAGATGATAGTGTACAATGTCTAATTAAAGTAAGGGAAAGAATGTGGATGAAATTTATTTCTTTAGTATCTGATATTGGAAGTCAATTTAGATTATAGTTCAACAAGAAGAGTTATTTCGAAGAGAAAATCAGTCTATAGATGAGATAAAGGATGAACTTGGTAATAAGCCCAACTTAGCTAATAATATTACCAAGTTTTTAAATTCAAAAATGAAGGAAGAGCTAGAATATATTGGTATCCCTAATAGGACTCATACAATCATATAGTCTAGAAAGGATTTAACAAAGAATAATCTAATGTTACAATTAAAGGAAAAGTGTGAATCTATGCAGGTCCAAAATGATAGGTTTTACAAGAAATTTTCGACTCTACAAGAAAAAGGTCTTCCTTCCTCCATAATCACACAAGGAAAAATGATTACTAAAGATGAATATTTGAGATTACTAAATATGGTCACATTAGATAAATCCAAATTCCTGGGAGTAAAAGGAGTTTTAAGCAGTAAATATCTCCTTGAGAAATTATCAAATGATTTGTTTCTATGTTATAGCATCATGTATCTATTCCTAGTCAATCCAACTTTCTAATATATATTTATGTAGATGAAGCTTATAGAAAAATGGCTTAATTAACTTATCTAGTGGAGAAACAATTGGAGTAGCTTGTTGATATCCTAGTTAATTTTCTATGTCAAAGATAGTTTCACAAAAGAAGGAAATATTTTTGCAGAAAATCAAGGAAGATGCAAATTTGAAGCATCCAATTTTGAGCAAGTTTAAACATACTAAAATTGAATACATATATCAGGGACAATTGAAGATAGTTAAGGAGAAAACTTTCCATTTTGGCCAAGTTGGTATTGAAATTATCCAAATCATTTTGTATAAAGAATTATTTTTCATTGTACATTTATAGAACATAGGACTTTTGTACACATTATATATATATATATATATATAATATATATATATTGTATATATGATAAATTGGAAAAAGGTTGATACCTGGCCCAAACTTTGGAATATTGTTGTAATACCTAAAGTTTTGAAGATAATCAAAGGGTTTTGTTTTCGGTTTATAACATCATTTTTTACTATGTGAGTAGTTACCTATGATTAGAAAATCATTTTATTCATACATCTTAGGTTGTAAATATACTCAAGAAAATAACGGTTAAGTGTTAACCTCCCTGACATCCCACTACAAAGTTCTCTTCTCATTTAATTGATTAAAAAATGTGTTTGATTTGGTTACTCTCCATCATTAGATTGTTTCTTTTATACTAATTCTTATATGTATTAATATTTCACTATAAAGGTTCTTATTGAATTCTACTCATTTTAGATGATTGGATATTCAGGGAGGATATTTGATTTTCTAAATTCTCATCCATTCTTTTATGAAATACCTTCATAGAATAGCATGTTGTTACTATTTAAAATAAACATTTTGAATATTCTTTAAAGTGTTAAGTATTATTAACATAAGTAAAGCTTTGTACTCTTGAAGAAACCTTTTTCATAATACACCCCACATAAATTCTTTGACACATTTCTCTAGTTTGGAACTATTTACAAAGGACAACATTAGATTGGCATTATTGCTGAGGAGCAAAATTTAAAGTTAGTTTTCCATGGGACAATGATTGAGCTTTCCTCTTAGTGGTGAATAAGAGGTTTGTAGGTTAAAATTATTCACATGGTGTACTCCATTGGTTAGAAATATGGCTTCTTAGAGACATACCATATTTTATTCAGATCTTGAGCTAATTGCACCATTATCATATCGATAAAAGCTCGTCAAACTAACCTCTCTCAAATGTTTTACTGAAGCTACAACTTCTTCTATCCCTCAAGAATCATCTTCATATTCTAATAAACTTTAAAAAATACCTTTACTCTTTGATTTTTCTCCAAAGGTATTATATCTAATTGAAAAAGGAGTAGATATTCCTCAATCAAAAAATGAAGATACAAAATAATCTAAAATTGAGTCTTCAATTCCTAGTATTGATCGACCTAAAATCAAGCATGAGGATCCTTTTTCCCTTTTACATAATGGGGACTTTCAAAATTTATACCAATCCTTTGTTTCCTGAAGTTTGACAGATTATTTTAATTGAAGTTCAAAAAAAGAGTGTTCCTCCTTACTCTCCAAAGAAACTTGTAACTCCAAAGCAGCAGTCTCCAAACAATCCCCCATCTCTTAAGAAACAGATTACACTTACTCCACGGAAAACAATGGGTGGAATTGCACCAATTTTCAATGTGAGTTATACAACATTGAGATTTACAGGGAAATTAAATCCTCTTCCAAATGGATATTTGAAGCACCTCCCAATATTTAATGGAGGAATTGGAATAAGTGCAGAAGATCATCTATCAACTTTTCTTGATATCACAGATAATCTTAATATTTAACATGAAGATGTATACATGAGATTATTTGTTCATTCATTAGAGGGGGATGTAATAATCTGGTTTAGACAATTATAATATGATTCAATTCATAATTGGAGACCCTTAACAAAAAAAATTATTAATCAACGGGAAGTTAAAAAAAATGAGTGTATTATTTAATAGAGTTTGAAGCTATTAAGAGAAATCATGGTGAATCAATGTCAGATTCCATTAAAAGATTTTAAAAAATCTATAATAAAATTCCATTAGACATTAAGCCTTCAACTACTTATGTTATAGTCATATTTGCTAAAGCTTTTGATGATGACTTTGCACTTATGCTAAGAGAGAGAAATTCAGCTACTTTAGTGGACATTCAAATAGATGCAACTAAATTTTATGATAATAGAGCTTCTTTAGGAAATTTATGAGATAAAGAAGAATGGGTAGAGAAGAAGAAAGAGAAAAAATAAGTTTCCTTTAGGGGAAACAAAGGAGGAGGATTAGAAAATTGACGAAATTACTAGAATGTTGAGAAATCTACCAAATAAAATTTCTAGAATGGAAACTAAACCCAAGACAAAAAGGAAGAATGAAAATAGGCTACTAGGACAATTGAAAATTTGGTAGCTCAGGCATAAATTCTTGAAAATAGAAAGTCTCAAGTATGACTTTCCAAAAATAGCAAATAACCTTGCATTAATTAGTAATCAATTATTATTGATGGAAAATCCCTTTTTATCATCAATCAATCCTAATAGTTCAATTTCAACTTAATCGTCAATATTACATTAATAATAATATTATTATTCATATGATACTGTTATATTATTATTAAAAAAAACAAATCAAGTATTTGAATCATGGCTCTCAATCATGTTCTCTAACACTCTCTTACTCCAATTAAAGGACTCATCATAAAATACTCCTCTTACGCATGTCATAGAATATTCTTGTTACACATGTCATAAAATATTCCTCTCAACCTCTCATCTAAGGCATGTGTTACCTCTCCATAATAGAATTTGAATTGTCTCTCCTTAATGGCATGAGTAACTCTTCCCTAAATGACAAATGCAACTCCTCCTCAAGGCATTTTGTTGGGCATGGAATCCCCCCATAGCATGTTTTGGCACTCAAAGCCCAAGTTTTGCTAAAATAATGTTGTAAGGCTCCGTGAATTGCAGGCGTGGGGTGTGAAATATATGTTGAATCATAGGGTTGTCTACAGTAAGTTTTGTAATGTAATGTCAGTCTACCCATGGTCTATAGACCATGGGATTGTATAAATAGAGTGAGGATCTAAGTTGTAAAGAGAATAAGAGAGGTACATAGAGGAATGAATGGAGTCTAGAAGATAGCGAGCATAGAGTAAAGGTCTAAGTGCTTTGGGTCGTAGTAGTAGGAAGAGGCTCTGTAGCTAAGTGTGCAAAGGCCTAGTAGAGTCCATAGTTGAGTGCATGGACCCCTACAGCTGAGTGAGTAGGGTAGAGTCGAGTTTGTCACCAAGGAGGAAGAATAATAAATAGAAGTCTTATCTGAATTCTTTGCATCTGTTCTTGTGTTATTTCCTGTTTGATATCTTTTGCATTTATATTGTTTTATTTATCACACACACTGGTAAGAATGGTGAACACCATTAAGTATAACTAAACACATGAAAATAAGCTAAGTAATCAACTAATATTGGGCTAATAGTAAGGGATTGGGTACTAATACAGATTGAGCCCCAAGTAGGGCTACGCGAAGGCAACATCACAAGCTACGAGGTACTGATAGGTGCATGTAGCGATGTGCGTGTAGTGTCAAACTGTGAACCACCGAAAATCATCAGACATCTCTAGGGTACGGAAACTTGGTTCTAGCACACTCCCATACTACTTCAGGTGAGACCTCAGTCTACGCTCTAGAAACTATTGCTGAAAGGGCCATTAGTACCGGGATTTGTTTGGCTAAATCACCTCTGAACCTGGGTCAGGCCCCTGCAAGCTAACGAATGGTTTCATTGCCAGGACCGAGATCTGCATAAGGGATGTCTGATGTCAAGTCATTGGAATCCAACAAAGAAAGAAATTGAAGTGTGGTTGGACAAGAAGATTCACAATTTTGCGGCACAAGAAAATAGGAAACTGCGAGTATCTAAGGAACAGTGGTTGGAGCGCTACTTATTTACAAAAATCCATGAAATTTTCATTGCATCCTTTCCTTCTGAGCTGTATGAATGGGTCACGAAGCTAGCAGACAGTCAGGGAAGGTGTAGGCTCGACAAACTCATCGTGCTGACCCTGGAATTACTGCACAGATTAGAAGCACCAAAAGATAATATTATGTGACCTGTGGACCATTGGCTCAATTGAATTATAGGGAGATTTATCATTGAGTTCATAGTAGATACGACTGTCAGCTATAGTGAGGCGGAATGACGCTTCCTCAAAGGACCACGAGGTAAGTATATTAAATATTTGAACACTTGGATTAAGATGTTATTGTGTGAAAAGTGGGTTATACGAATAAATTAATGTTTGGTACTATGCGAAGTGTGAAGATCTACAGAAACAGAGGTAGTGAAGAATTAGAAACTAGTCCCTTAATTTCACTCCCATGGGAAAGCGAAGAAGAGATCACGAAATTTTCTCTGAGAAATGCAGTCATTCTCATAAGGCACTAAATTCTGCACTTACCACCTCCACCTGCACTGCCACCCATCTCACCATCTTCACCTCCATCTCCACCCACCCCACCTCCGCCACCACCACAGTTCAGTATGGCGAGTGCGATCAAACTGCCAGTATTTAGAGGGGTAGGGAATGAAGATCCAGATTGATTCTGGTTCATCGTAAGGGTGGTATGGGAAGCACAAGAAGTCATGGATGACAATATAAATAAGGCTACGTTGGTAAGCATGTTACAAGATCACGCATTAACATGGTACATTAAGCATTCTAATGGCCATCCAAACATAGGAATCGCATAAATCCAGGCCATGTTGAAAAGGGAATTTAGTAGGAAAACGTTGGAGACATAATCAATTATTGGGTTTAAGGAGATCATGATGCTATTGAGTGAGACCCCATAAGATTTGGACCAGAGACTAAAGACTATGATTCATGAATCCAACATGATTTTGACGAATGGGCAGTATCGTGCATGGTTTGGAGATGGAAATGAGGTTGCATGAGACCCCTATACAAGATCATGGTTGGGAGTCCAACAAATCCACGCACAACTGTAACATTTATGTCTAGAAATACAGAGTTTGAAATAGGATAGAACACCTCGGCCAGAAGTGCGCGAGGAGGTATGGTGCATAAAATACAAAGGCCAGGGGCATGACAAGGAACATTGTCCAGATTTCACAAATTACTTGGTGGGAGGAGGGCCAATTCCGTTAAGACCTAAGGCACAAGAAGGACTAAGCACGGCACCTGCACTATGGTGTGCAATTTGTCGGATAGGAGGAAAACACACTATGAATAATTGTCATCTATTGCAGAAGTATACGCATACGTGCTAGCAATTGTTTTCTAATTTCTGCAAGTTGGTAGGCCATGATGAATGCACCTGTAGAAGCTACGAACTTATGATGGATCAGACTCTTGCCTATAGGGTGCAAACTAAAATGTGAGCCCTCGACCCAAAGGTAGGAATGGCGTGCACTAAATTTCAAGGGCGCGGATGAGGTTGAGGTGTAATGTGACTAGGAAGGGGTTGCAGAAAACTAATTTGCTACAATTACAGAGGGCGTGGACACTATGCCTGTGATTGTACGAATCTGACCAGAACATCATGTTTGTATT
>APFE031565219.1:132464-146354 GCA_000404065.3 Pinus taeda
ATATATATATAATATTGTCGCATGATGGTTGTTGGCCAGCCAGTGACCAATTTTGTTTTCTAAATATTATTATTTATATCATAACGGCCCACTTTCCTTCCGAGTTTTTAGGGGATATTAGGAATTTTAATTAGAATTCACTATTGTCTCCGGCCACCAGACTAGTCAAATTTATCATGTCCTTTGTGAATTTCAGAATGTTGATTGGGTTGACATGTGGAGCATCAAATTGGCCCATACTATTGATGGGGCATCTGAATGGGACGTTGATGTCAACTAACATGTGTTTCTCTGTGATTGGATCTCCTCCGATCATACAACCACAATAGCTTGTTGACATCAAAATCCATATGGATGATGTCAGCATTGTTGTAAAATATAACGAGGTTCAATCTTCATAATGGCATATAATTGTGACTTTTGTAAATGATGAAAAGAAGAGAATAAAATTATTATTATTGTAAGGCTTGCTTCATGGGTTTCCTGAGCAAGATATTTTATTTTTTAGTGGCTCCGATTGGGAGCCTTAGGGTTTATCATTGATTGAAAGATTCAATGTCATGTATGAAGAGCTCTTCTTGAGCATGTGTTAATTGTATATGAGTCTATATAGCCATCCAATGACAAGCACACAACCCTTTCTTCATGCCAGCTTCAAAGAGGAGTAAACAAAATCATGTTGACTCATAGTTTCAAGACACACCCATTTGTTTCACATGTCAGCTTATTATATAGTCAAACTACTATATGTAAAAGGCTAGGGTCATTGCAAAAGGCACAGTCCAGAGTTTGAACTCCTCTGATATTTTCGAAGGGTAACTACAGTCAATAATTTGGATGATGGAAAAGTGAAGTTCGAATGGGTCTCTTTATGATTTCAGGTAAATAGTAGCAGAATTTGGATCACCTATGTTTTGGATATCCTACTTGGTAAAGGAAATAGTTCGAAGGCTACAATTCTGTGATAAATGGAATTTGGATCCCTCTTAGGTATAGATCACAGTGATAGAGAGGAAGATATTTGTCTTTGTATATGACCACAGTTCGGTATCTTGGAAGGAGTCATAGTTATGTATCATGAAGATCATTAATAACCTACAATTTAGTATTATGCCTCAGTGATTTGGTATATCTCACAATGTAGAAACATTCAGGAAGAGGATCACTAGTATGTGACTAGCCCTTCATGATATTGTGTTGAAGAAGGTCTCTCTACTATCTCAGATATAAGTATTTGGTTTTACTATTGGAAGAAGAGGCGTACTACAGTGACCTTGGTTTGCTATAACTACATGATGACAATGATCTCATATGATGGAAGATATGAAGTAGAAAGAACCAGGAAAGGATGAACGAGAATATGGAAGAGGATGTAACACCCCCCTCCAAGGTCTACCCAAGTAACCATACCAACTGGGGTAAACATGAGAAGAGAGGCTACTATGATCATATTCAACCTCCTATGTGACCTTAAGGAACTTAAATAGACAAAACAAGACCTTACAAACCTCCCTCAGGTGCTTTAGCACCCCCAAGAGCTAATCAACCACTCCAGGTGCCCATCCCCTGAGTTAACCTAGCATTTCAATGAATTAGACATAGATTTGCTCCCTTGACAAGGCAGGCATGTGACTATAAATATATTATTGCTCCCACAGTGCCAGCAAGGGAGAGACTACAGTCTCTCTCAGTTAGTTTTGTGCCATAGGCTGCGATATTTAACCCACTTTTTTAGGTCTAGTCTCCAAACCAATGTCTAGAACTTGATGAGACTTTCCAAGATAGTAAATTACACCAAGGAAAAGCCTCTAACACAAAACTTGATCAAGGGCTTGACCTAACCAAGCTTATCCATGACAGGTATTTTTTCAAATACTTAGTAAATATGCAACCTACAAGTCTAGGATATGAGACAGATCATAAATCATAGAAACCACTTATGAAACATAACTAGAAGGATCACGTCCTTCTTCTTTGAACTACAAAATCATCAATTAGGTATTTCATCCATCCATTTAATAGTTATAATTAAATACATGAAATAACCATGACATAAACCAGTCACCTAGCCATGCTTATAACCAGCGTTAAACCATGTAAATATCACAGATATGAAAGATCCACATATAAATCAGTGTAAAAGTAAGATAACTTAGGTTTTATTAATCATAGGCAAATCTGATCAAGTTCGGGACTTCCACATGCCACCTGACCATAGACATGGCTGAACCAAATCTCTCTTTCAGCGAGTCACTTCCATGCCATATCCAAAGCATAAGTTTGGGATCTCATAGAAAAACCAATCCAAGAAAAACCCAAGGAATCCATAGGTTAAACTACCTCCACCCTCATCAATCCATGATCACACCAATACCGATGCTCCAATCAAAACTCAACAGAACTTGGAATTCCATTCGGAATCCATCACTATCCTTGAGGAATATTCGATCTCCCTGCCTCTCAGGATTTACCACAATCCAAACCAGGATCCCTAAGCCCTAAATCGAGAGTGATCCCTTAGGGTTTACCATGTATCCAGCCAAAATTGGTCAAGGGATTCCTAGGCCTTTGGGAATGAAGCTTGAGACCACCCCTACCTCAGATTCTAAAATCCATCCAGCAATTCCAAAGCTCAAAATCATGATCAACATCCCAACACACCATGGTGTCTAGAAAATTGCAAGGCTAGGCTAAAAAGCATTGTCATAACCCAATAAAACCATGCCACGACAACAAGAGAATCATACACCAACATGAAAATCCATGCATGTCCAAACCAGATAGGAAATCACACATGAAAAAGGTTACCTGCAAGTATTCCTATTGAAGCTGCTTGATCCTACTCTTCCTTCCTTGATCCTTACTTTCCTTCCTTTCCCTTTTCTTTCTTTTCCTCCCTTGATCCAAAGCTAGAGTGCTCCAAGAAAACTCTAAGTGACCAAGAGTGAGAGAGACAGAGAATAATGAGAGACCTAAAAACTTTCACTAACCAAGAGCTTAACACTGACTATTCCTAACACTAAACAACCTGCCAACTAATCATCAAAAGCCTTTTTATCAACGAGGCCTCTATTTTCTTACATTTACCATTATTTTCCTTCATTTTCCTCCTCACATGCAACCTATGACATTTCAACTTACTTTTCTCCTATTTTTCTTTATTTTCATTAATAAATGTGCCAAAAATGCCTTTTTCCTTTTA
Organism: Pinus taeda; assembly: GCA_000404065.3. Taxonomy (NCBI): domain Eukaryota; kingdom Viridiplantae; phylum Streptophyta; class Pinopsida; order Pinales; family Pinaceae; genus Pinus; species Pinus taeda. The sequence goes on from APFE031565219.1 coordinate 135,667, forward strand.
ATGCTTTTTTCTTAGCCTTTACCAATTTTCCTTACCCAAAACACACATCCAGTGATGCCCACTAGGATATCTTTACCCAACATTCATCTTGGAATACATGTCCCTTACTTGTGGTCTTATTTTTCCTTTATTAACTTTTATTACATGAAATTTTCACCAAGGTTGTTACAAAAACCCACCCCTTGGGGAACACTACCCTCGGTGTTAAGCCGCACCATGACCTCAACAAAACCACTGAAAAGAAAACTTACTTCCCATGGAGCTTTATAACTTAGCTCATTGTAGTATTTATAATGAATGGCCTGCTTAAAAGAAAAACATCATGACAATAAGATGTTATAATAACCATACTGCATATTGGAACTTTATAACACAACTCACTATGTTATTTACAATAACCACATATTCACATTGGCTAAACCAGCCAATAAAAGGATATGATGCACATATCAATCAACAAGGGAATCCAGAGGATCACACCTCCACCCTCAAAATAATACCAGGATTTACCTCCTTCCCAGGAAGTCTAGAATCCATTGTCACAGTTAAATCTACATCCAATGTCCAGAGCTAGAATCCTCCACCACTTTTCCTCTCATTGAATATCTACTAGCTCATTGTTCCAGGGCACACTCCTAATGTGCATATTATTTTTTCTGGCAATGCTCATGATGAAAACAAGTATATATGTGACCTTTGTTGGGTATACGACCAAAGTCCCACAGTGACTAGAAGTGGGGAGGATCATGCTTATATAAGGATGGACAAATATCTCTATTGGTATGAGGCCTTTTGGGGTAAGTCCAAAAGCAAATCCATGAGGGCTTAGGACCAAAGTGGACAATATCATACCATTGTTGAGATATGTGGTGTTCAGAGTCCTTACAAGTGGTATCGAAGCCATGCCTCGAAGTTAGCCAAGTGGATGAATCCTCGGAATGCCGAACGAAAGTGGTGGGTCCTAGTAATATCACGATGGGGTCCGTGGATGAGCTCAGTTAGACAGGTGGTGTGCTCCAGATTCTTCATGGACGTGTCCTGGTCCCAACATGGTGAAAAGGAGTTGACTTGGGATAGAACAAGCTCTCGAGGCAGGTGGTGCTCCATGTAAGACATGTGCTTCCAATGCATTGGAGCGAAGAATCCTGGTTGGTAGAGAGTGGACGGATGGTTAATCGTTTGAGGGGAGGCTCCATGGTCATTTGTTCGAGGGGAGGATTGTTGGGTATACGACCAAAGAGCCACATTGACTAGAAGTGGGGAGGATCATGGTTATATAAGGATGGACAATTATCTCCATTGGTATGAGGCCTTTTGGGGTAAGTCCAAAAGCAAATCCATGAGGGCTTAGGCCCAAAGTGGACAATATCATACCATTGTGGAGATATGTGGTGTTCAAAGTCCTTACAACCTTCCCTTCTCTATTACATAGTCCCTTAGGAAATCTAGTGACCCCATTTCGTGCAGTCACTCACCTTCAAGTTCCCCGGAATCCCCTAAGCCGGGTGATCCATCCCTTGGCAAGGCTTCCTCGCATCGGAAGATACAAAACCAAGTCATATACCTGCCTCAAAACCATCATATCAATTATAGCATGCTCATGGAAATCAGTGGACACTATTGGGTACCAATGTCCAACAATGACCCTATTCCTAAAGTACTCTGCCAGAATACTGCTAAATGTTCCAATTTCTTTCATTGCTTCTACTGATTCTTGCATTCAATTTCAACCACCCAATCAGTCATGTTCATGCATTCCTCTTCCATGGACATAATTTCCATTATATTCATATAAATTGAGATAACCTCAAATCACACCTCATTAGTAGTTCGTCAATAAGGTTTGCAATCTTGTTCACTTCGTGTAACAACAAGTCAAACTAGCATATTTAACCAAGTCAACACGTATGAAAATATCACATCAGGTTAGCTCAAAAAATAACCATCAAAATCATAAATCACATGTAACCATCATAAACCCAATCATAGATCACATGTAATCATCATAGACCAGAATCATAAATCACAAGCATACAAAAACTGAAATAAAATATTGATACTTTTCCTTTAAACAATCCTTAGCTTCCACATTTGTCTTTATTCTGTATGCACTCTGGATTGGTTGCCACACCAAAAAAACACCCAGTTCCTTATCCTCATCCATGTTCACATACACATACTGTGCATCACACACATATAGCTACACATGTCATATAGTACCATACAATACATGCATCTACATGAGTGCCATATGTACCACATGTCAACAATACCATTTGTACACTACAACCACCTGCACAATGTGTGCACAACATCACCTGTACATGACACCACATGCACAATATGTACACAATACCACATGTACATTGCACCACTATACAACGTGTACACAATACCAAATGTACACAACATCACACACATGAAATGTATGCGACACCACATGTACATAGAACCACATGTAATACATGTACACAGTACCACCTACACACAACACCACTTGTACAACATGTACACAACACCACATGTACAGAACATCACTTGTACAATCATGTACACCACACATATGTATATAGCACCACATGTACAACATGCAGGCAACACCACTTGTACATAGCACTGCATTTCCAACATGTACATAGCATCAGCTATACACATAACCACATATCCAACATGTACATAGCACCATATATACCCAACACTAAAATGTACATAACACTATTTGTAGTACACCATGTACATAACATTACATAATTAACATGTACACACACTAAATATACACCACACGACATGCACAAAACATCACAAGTTCAACAAGTACAACATATATAACATATGCATAACAGTCTCACCACATGTCCAAAACCACACAGACTCTTTACTAAGAAACCTTACATCCAGTGTCTTATCCATGCTTGTCCCAACATGCTGCAGACCATACTTCTTTCATTTCGCTGATGTATCCTTCAGCGTTACCTATCATAACATAAACATAGGCATAATACAAGCATATAAATTCATATTCACATGATACTAACCTCATATACATGTCATGACTATTATTCCACTTAATTCCTCACGAAACCAAGAACCCCTTCATGTCATTCACCTACATAAGAAATCATTCCTCCACAAGAAAAATCCCTGACAACCCTGTTAGATAGTGACAACATACATATATACATATATATTCATTAAAATAAAACAATCTTCATCTTCTCAGACAACGACAAACATACATACATGCATACATATATAAGCATCAGCATAATCATGATCATGACATAATTACTAGATAACATAAGGTCTAGGTTAAGAGAACTTGCTTTTTGAAAGGAGTTCGGATTTTCCACAGTGGTTCAGACTCGAAACGTCAACCAAAAATCATGAGCACTGTGGAAAATCCGAACTCCTTTCAAAAATCTCACCACAGTAACCTGCAATCCAAAAGAACTTGCTTTATCTATGTACAACATGTAAAACATTCAGAACAATTATTCTCAGCATAGCCAAGGCATCTGACACCTCAAATCCATTTAATTTACCTTTTTCGGTTACCTTTCTCATGTATGTGTTGTCATCATCCTTCTACCACAATGGACCAAACCAGTCCAACCAACTATCATAGTCTTACCTTCCGTTGCGCTTACTCATGCACAAAGCTTCATCTGAGTCTTTATTACTTGTCAAGTACCACACAACTCTCCCTAAGCTCCATTAAATTTCCTCTTTCCCAAATAATTCCCAAGACTCAAAACATAACAAGCAATACCAAGAAACAACCAAGAATAAAACCATGAAAACCAATAACAACACGAACCCACAAAAAGGTGGCATAGCTATCCACCCGACACACACAAAATCACAAATCAAACGCAATAATCACAAAAGAACAAAATAAAAAGACTAACAATATACACCATCACTCAATCACCATGGTTCCCAATGCTTCGAAAGGAAAACAAAACTTGAGCCTTCTTCAAGATTCATGGAAATCTCTCTTGCCATGCAACTCCTTGTATTATACTGCCATAAACACATAATGTCAGTGAATCAATAAATATAACAATACATCTATTACCTTATCTTGTCATGCCAAGCTTGATGCCTTGCAACTGGATACATCCATGCCATCTCTCAAGGGACTCCAATTATATTGACAAATCCACCTGTGACTAGAGACTAGCTAATATACTTGTCAAGTACATCTTCATGAATCTCGTAGATATTCACATAATTTCAAAACAATCAAGGTTATGAAAAGCACTCATTTGTTTGGAATTAGGGTTTCCAAACCTAGCCAAATAAATTCTTGCCCAATTCCATTATTTTACCTTTTTTCCTGTTGCAATCGAGGCTTACTATGTGTTGTCGCATCACTCAACTGTTAGCTATATAAACACTTAAACTATTACCTTATCATGTTAATACTAAGCATGTTTCCTGCAATTGCTCACACATGTCAACCACATGTTCCACATATTACAAAAATCATATCTATCAATTTGAAATCAACCTAACAATCATTCTCATCAACAACATTTAACCTAATAGTCAAACTAATTGTCATATAACAACGAGTTAACCTATAACATACTCATCAGAAACATATAACATAATAATCAGGTTATCTAATATAAATCAACAATAGAAATGCATACAACTACATGTTACTATCATTCCTGACTATCTGACACATGTTCATATAACTACAGTAATCAACTAACATCTATCATGAATGTAACCATAACATCAAAAGACATGTTCCTAACCCTAATGTATATAAACCTAATGTATATAACAATCATTGACTTAAATACCTACATGCCAAATACACAATACATGTATGATGATCTTCTTATACCCCAAATTCCAATGTTGCAACCTCATTGTGATGCTCTACATCTTCTTCTCTATCTCAGCCAACACATTAGCATCATAACATACCAATATCACCCTTATGACCTAAGTTGCATACCATTACTTCACAAGGCATGTTTGACCTACTATTTGGTCCAAATGGATCCTAGAAACCTCTACATCTTCACATAGTTAAAGACTATCACATAAAGAAAACCTTTAAAAAGGGCGGATTACACTATCAGGAGTGAAAAACATGAAGAGAATAGTGAAATAAGGCCTATCGGAGGCTTAAAACAACTTTGCATAGGAGTCGTTGGATCTAGCTGATCAATGGTCCAGATCCAATCAGCATATCGCAACCAGCGAAGGTAGGTGGAGCTTATCGGAGGTAACCATATAAATGTTGTGATAGCAATTAGTAGGGTCAATGAGGACCGTCAATCAAGCGCACAGATCGACAACCCAAGTTAACCCGCCATATCGCATCAAAATATTAAAACGGAGTGCTTACAATGGCCCAGGGTCTTATGCGATATTCGATTGCGACAAGTCACATCACAATATCGCATCAGAGCAACAAAAAGGAGCGGGGCCGAAAGCATGCAACTGCGATAGCCAGACCCGACATGATTATGGGTGATAGTTGACAATATTTCAAGTTCGGTAAAAGGGTTTTTTCAATGTAAATTGCAGTTTCATTAAATAAATGAAAAAGCAAAGAAATGCAAATAAATCGAGGAAACAAGACCCGAAAGGGATCACACATGTGGGTATATATTTTTTGTGATCCAAAACAAGTGGGATTTTGGGTAGGCCATAGGCGGTAATTGGTTTTGACCAAGCTTCGCCTGAGCCCATACACTAGCTACCACGTGGCTAGGCACTAGAGAGAGAAAACCACCCTTCTTGGGCAGTTAACTCCCATACGCATGAGACACCCAAAATGAACCTCAACCATTGGATCAAGATCTCTCAGATCAACGGTGGAGATGCGATAAGCGATATAAAGGTGGACCCGATAGGAGTATAGAGCAGAATTTATAATATTTCAAATCCGATAAATGGCAAAGTGGCGGATTTTCACAGTTTTACATGTATTTCTCTGTGTAAATAGAGAATGACCATTTTTGGGATTTCAAAGGCATCAACGGTCCATTCTGTTATAGAATAGGTGACCACCATCCCTGAAGGCATTTATCAATGATTGCTAATGCTCAGAGGGGGGATTTGAGTGGACAGAAGTTGGGAGCAAAAGATCCCAAGAAGGGGAAATGAACAAACAACGTTGATTGGATTTAAAGCCATACATTGATAGAGATAGAGAGGGTCAGTACTGAGACAGAGAGAAAACAAAGATAGAGAGTGAAAGAAAGAGTATGTGTACTAAGAGAGGCTTGAGGGATTCAAGCAAAACTCTTGTTGTTTGCATCTGTTTTGTTGAGACTCAATTTGAGCTCACACTTTGTAAAATTCTACTCTTGAAGACATAATAGCAAGGCCACCACTAAAGGCTAGACCAAGAGACGTAGCCCAAAGGTTTTGGGTGAAATCCATTTTAAATTTGTTGTGTTTATATGTGTTTGTCTATTATGCTTCTTTACTGCTCATTGTCTGCATTATTCGCAATCTTATCGATCCATTGCACTAGGTAATGTAGGCAAATCCATGCGCATGAGTCTGTAATACCTTCATATTAATCTAAGATCTCATTTTTAGATCAAGTGGTATCAGAGCATTTGGTTTTGGATTTGTTAAGGTTAGACAAGCTTGTGCTATAATTTTTTTTTGAATGTTAACGAGGTCAAAGCTCAAACTGGGAAAAGGGGAATTTGTTGAGGCCATCCTAGAAATTGGAAGAGTCTATCCTAAGAGGAGGATGACAGAAGATATTTCAATGGAATCAAAATCTCAATTCATGGATAGCTTCATGACCATGAGTGCCATGGTAGAAGAGATGTATCAAGAATTCAAGAAAGGTCGAGGTGAAAGTACTTCAACCTCCAAACAAGATAAAGGAGCTGAGAAACCTTATCTAAATGCCCCAGACGGCAAAGGAAAAGGGGAAAAGCCTTCTCCGTCATCTCCTCCATCATCCCCACATTTTAGCCCTGATGATAAGAAGAAGAAAACATTTGTGATTAAATTAGATGTAAAATTTGATTTGCCAATATATGATGGAGAATTAAATGTAGAAAAGCTAGATAATTGGATTAGACAGATTAATGTATATTGCACAGTGCAGAACATCGATTCAGAAAGGAAAGATTCAGCTGGCCAACTTTCGCCTTGGAGGAACTGCCCTAGTGTGGTGGGAAGGTAGGGCACAATCTTATTTGAAGAAGCATGGTAAAATTATTTCTACTTGGAGTGAATTTGTTTCTGCCATTAAAAAAAAATTATATCCACTAGCTTATATGCATCAAGCTATGATGAGTTGGCAAACTCTTCACCAATTAAAGGGGCAACGTGTACAAAGCTATACCCAAGAATTTAGAAAAAGAGCTTTAATTCTATGTGTTTCTCTAGACTCACCTGAAAATTTGTTGAAGTATATAGGTGGTCTGCATAGCTATTTGAGGCACACCATTCTCATGTTTAACCCTACTAACATAGATGAGGTATCTATTCAGGCTACACATCTAGAGGCTAGAGGCAAGAATGTGAACCCAGTGATTGGGGGATCACCAAAGCCCACTGCAAGCAAGAACAAGGAAAAGAAGAAGCATAAATGGAAAAAGAGGAAGGAAAATGTTGTACAGAAAGACAAACCTTCATGCACTCATTACAAGAAGGATGGACATGATGATGCACATTGTTGGTATTTGCATCCAGAGCTGAAACTAAAGAAGTTTGATGGCAAGAAGAAGAAGAATGTTGCTGCTATTCAGAAGGATTGGGGTCAGACTTAGGTGATGAAACAACAATCACAACCACAGGTATAAGAGGAAAAAATTCTGAAGCGTCTACTAGTAATTTTGCATAAACTATTGATAATGAAGAAAATGAGAGGAAAAGACATGATCTTTTTCATATAGAGTTATTTCTAAGCATCAAAATATTGATACTTTATTTGATAGTGGCTCATAAGTAAACTTGATTTCTCAATCAATTGTAAAGACGCTAGGATTACTAACCACACCTCACAATAAACCATATCCGTTAGGTTGGGTATGTGATAAAGCAAAGCTACAAGTGACTAGACAATGTAAACTTAAGTTTTCTATTGGGACAACATTTGTAGATGAGGTTGAGTTAGATATAATTCCCTTGGATATATGTGGTGTTGTTTTAGGAAGTCCTTACTTGTATGATAGAAAAGCCATTTTCTATAGAGATGAAAATAAGTTTCAACTTACCAAAGATGGAATAGAATATATTGTAAGAGCTGATAAACTCAAAAATAACTATACTCTCATAAACTCAGGGAAGATGAAAAGAATTGTAAATTCATGCAAGCAAATTTTACTAATGGTTGTAAAGGAAAAGAAACCTAATAAAACCAATGTCTTTGAGGGTTGTGACGCTAAACAAAAAGTTGATTTAGAAAAAGTTGTTTTAAAATATGATATCCTATTTCAAGAACCTAAAGGTCTGCCACCCAAAAGAGAAATTGTACATGATATTCATTTGCAGCAAGATGCTTCATTTCCTAACATTGAAATGTACAGGTTATCTTCTTTAGAGAATGTAGAGATCAAGAAGCAAGTATAGGAGCTACTCGAAAATGGGTTCATAAGACCCAGCACATCACCATGCGGATCTCCAATCATGTTGGTGAGAAAGAAAGATGGTTCATGGAGGATGTGCATTGATTATAGAGCACTGAATAAAATAACGATCAAGAATCGTTATCCCCTTCCTCGCATTGATGATCTATTTTATCAACTAAAAGAAGCAGTCTACTTTTCCAAGTTGGACTTGTGTAGTGGCTATCATTAGGTCAGAGTAGTAGAAAAAGATGCATGGAAGACTACTTTCAAAACAAAGCAAGGGCTGCATGAATGGTTGGTATGCCTTTTGGCTTAACTAATGCTCCTGCCACTTTCATGAGAGTTATGAATGATGTACTCTGACCTTTTATTGATGATTTTGTAATTGTATATTTAGATGGCATTCTTGTTTTCAGTAAAACATGGGAAGAACATTTGAAGCATGTAAAGCAGACTTTAGATGTTTTGAAAAGAGAAAATCTCTATGTTAAGTTATCAAAATGTGAATTTGGCAAAACATCTTTAAATTATTTGGATCATATTGTAGGGGGTGGTGAATTAAAGATAGATCCCTCTAAGATCAAAGTCATTGTGAACTGGCCTAAACCCAAATCTGCTACAGAAGTTAGGAGCTTCCTAGGAGCAGCACAATATTGGAGAAAGTTTATTGCTAACTTTTCCTTGACTGCAACTCCCTTACATGCTTTGACAGGGTTGAACAAGGTGTTTCAGTGGGGAGGCAAACAGCAGAAAGCCTTCGACACCTTGAAAGAAAAAATTAGTACAACACTAGTACTAGCATTGCCAAATCTTCAAAGACCATTTGAGATTGAAACAAATGCCGGTGACTATGCCATGGGAGCAGTGTTGATGCAACACAGTAAACCCATATGTTATCATTCTGAGACATTTAATTCTGTAGTAGTTAATTATCCCACATATGATAAAGAATCTTATGCATTAGTACAGAGTGTGAAAAAGTGGAAACATTACTTAATGGGCAAAGAGACAATTATACACACTGATCATCAACCACTTCAATATTTGCACTCACAAACTAAATTGCAGCAATCAAGACACTATAGGTGGATGGGTTTTCTACAACAGTTTCATCTTGTCATCAGATATAAGAAAGGCATACACAATAAAGTTGCAGATATGTTGTCCAAACTAATTATAAATACATCTACTATACTTAAGCATAACTCAGTAATGCATGAAAGCTACATTGAACAATATGCTCAAGATATAGATTTTAAGGACGTATATGCAAATTTAAGTCATGGAAAACAAGTAGAAGAATTGGATTATTATGTTAAGGACCAACTCTTGCATCATTTGGGAAATCTATGCATTCCACAAACTGAAAGAATTAACATAATCCGAGAAGCACATACCTCTCTTATATCAGGTCATTTTGGTGTAAGTAAAATAGCTGCACAGCTGCAAAGGTTCTTCTATTGGCCAAAAATGCATGAAATAGTTTCTAGATATATTAAAGGGTGTACCATGTGTGCTAAAAGCAAGCCAAACAATAGAAAATTAGGCTTTTACACTCCACTACTAGTTCCTTCTCATCCTTGGGAAAGTGTTTCCATGGAATTTGTTGGGGGATTGCCAAAAGCTAGAAAATATCATGACTATTTATATGTTATTGTGGACAGGCTCAACAAAATATGTATTTTAATACCTTGTAACAAGCAGATTACAGCTGAACAAATAGTGAAGTTGTTCTTTCAGCATGTCTAGGTGCATTTTGGGTTACCCACTTCCATTGTATCTTATCGAGATTCCCGATTTGTTTGGAAGTTTTGGTCAAGTCTGTGGGAATTAATGGACACCAGACTGAACAAGAGCATACCCTTTCATCCACAAACAGATGTCCAATTAGAGGTGGTCAATAAGATAATGATCCAGTTGCTTAGAGGTTATTGCAGCAAGCATCCTAAGCTTTGGGATGAACATTTATGTTATGTGCAACATGCTTACAACTATGTTAAACATTCTTCTATGTTGGGTTGTGTTATATTCTTTCCACATAGTTAACAGGGGGTTTGAGGGGTACCCATAACCCCACTTTATGGGGTCCAGGGCAGCGCCCCGGAAAATTTTGGTTTT
>APFE031565219.1:153605-165438 GCA_000404065.3 Pinus taeda
ACCACACTGGTTGGTTCGAAACGCGTCGACAAATGTCTTCTATATGTGATTTACGCCGAAATTCTTCTTATAACTAATCCTTGAAGTCTTCACATAGTTAAAAACTATCACATAAAGAAAACCTTTAAAAAGGGCGGATTACACTATTGGGAGTGAAAAACATGAAGAAAATAGTGAAATAAGGTCTATCGAAGGCTTAAAATAACTTTGCACAAGAGTCGTTGGATCTAGCCGATCAATGGTCCAGATCTGATTGGCATATCACAATCGGCGAAGGCAAGCAGAGCTTATTGACAATGACCATATAAATGTTGGGATAACGATCAGTAGGGTCAACGAGGACTATTGATCAAGTGCGTAGATTGACAGCCCAAGTTAACTCACCATATCACATCGGCAGATTACAACAGAGCGCTTACAATAGCCCAGGGGCTTATGCAATATGAGATTGTGACAAGTCATATCGCAATATCACATCAAAGCAACACAAAGGAACAGGTTCGATGCATGCGACTACGATAGCCGGACCCGCCAGGATTATGGGTGATAGTTGATAATATTTCAAGTTAGGTAAAAGGGTTTTTCAATGTAAATCGCATTTTCGTTAAATAAATAAAAAACCAAAGAAACACAAATAAAGCGAGGAAACGGGACCCAAAAGGGTTTATACATGCAATTATATATGTTTTGAGATCTGAAATAAGGGGGATTTCGAGCAGGCCGTAGGCAGTAAGTGGTTTCGGCCAGGTTCCGCCCGAGCCCATACACTGGCTGCTACATGGCTAGGTTCCAGAGAGAGTAAACCACCCTTTTCGGGTGGTTAACTCCTGTACACATGAGCCGCCTAAAATGAACCTCAATCATTGGATCAAGATCTCTCATATCATGGTAGAGATGCAATAAGCGATATAAAGGTGGACCTGATAGGAGTATAGAGTAGAATTTACAATATTTCAAATTCGATAAACAATAGAATGGTGGATTTTCACAGTTTTATGTGTATTTCTCTGTGTAAACAGAACGACCATTTTTGGGATTTCAAAGGCATCGATAGTTCATTCCATTACAAAACAGGTGGCCACCATCCCTGAAGGTGTTTAGCAATGATTTCTAACGCTGAGAGGGGGGATTCGAGTGAATAGAGGCTGGGAGCCAGAGAGCTCGAGAAGGGGAAATGAACAGACAGCGCCAATTGGTTTTAAAGCCATAGACTGACAAAGACAAAGGGGGGTAGTACTGAGACAAAGACAAAACAAAGATAGAGAGTGAAAGAAATAGTCTGTGTACTCAGAGAGGCTTGAGGGATTCAAGCAAAACCCCTGTTGTTTGCATCTATTGTGTTGAGACTCAATTTGAGCCCGCACTTTGTAAAATTATGTTCTTGAAGACATAATAGTGAGGCCACCACTGAAGGCTGGACCAGGAGACGTAGCCCAAAGGTCTTCGGTGAACTCCATATGAAATTTGTTGTGTTTATGTGTGTTTGTCTATTATTCTTCTTTACTGCTCATTTCTTGCATTATTCACAATCTTATTGATCCATTGCAACTAAGTAATGTAGGCAAATCCATGCACATGAGTCTGTAATACCCTAATATTAATCTAAGTTCTCATTTTCAGATCAGTGTTCATGCATAACCATAACCAAGACCATACAAGCATAACAATTGCATATATACTTATAACACATCAGTACAAACCATGTTCACATCATTCTAGTTAGAGTCTAGTCATTAGTGCATGACCATATCAACCATTACTCCATTGTATACATTGCTTCATGCAACTATCAACCTACATAAGCAATGCTTAATCAAATACACATATGCATAGCCACATGTAGTTGAGCATAAGTGATCAATTCTTGTAATCAGCCTACAAGATTGATGCATGTAATCAAATAACCAAGAATGTAAGCCGACATACAAGGATGTAATCTAGTTGCATATACTAAAGTAACCAATCATATACTCCTGACGATGAATTCAACAAAATCAACATCAATTTTCTCATGATAAGATTACTACAACCATTATCAATCATTATGAAATGCAACAAGAACATGGAAGGTGAGTGTAAGAAACACACGTGCAACTGACATGCATGCATGACCAACACATTCACCCAAGGAGAGCACAACCATGCTATAATACCACTCTGTAATACCCCCCTCCCAGGTCTACCCAAAGTAACCATGCCAACCGAGCTAAACATGAGAAGAGAGGCTGCTATGATCAAATTCGGCCTCCTATGTGACCTTAAGGAAATGGAATCAACAAAACAAGACCTTGCAAACCTCCTTAAGGTGCTTCAAGACCCCTCAGAGCTAATCAACCACTCCAGATTCCCATCCCCTAAGTTAACCTAGCATTTCAATGAATTATACCTAGAGTCACTCCCATGACAAGGCATGCATGTGATTTTAAAGTTATAGTCACTCCCATAGTGCCTAGAAGGGAGAGACTATAGTCAATATGAGCCAATTTTGTGCTAGAGATTATGATATTTAAGCCACATTTTCTAGGATAGTCTGCAAACCAATGCCTAGAACTTGATGTGACTTTCCAAGACAACAAATTACACAAAGGAAAAGCCTCTAACACAAAACTTGATCAAGGGATTGACCTAACCAAGCCTAACCATGACATACATTTTGTCAAACACTTAGTAAATATGCAACCTACAAGTCTAGGACACAAGACAAATTATAAATCACTGAAACCACTTATGAAACATAACCAAAAGGATCACCTCCTTCTCCATTGAATACAACATCATCAATTAGGTCTTGAATCCATCCATTTAACAGTTACAAGTAAATACACGAAATAACCATGACATAAACTAGTCATTTATCCATGCTTATAACCAACATTAAACCATGTAAATATCATAGATATGATAACCATTAAATTCACATATAAATCAATGAAAAATTAAGAGAACTTAGATTTTATTAATCATAGGCAAATCTGACCAGGTTCAGGACTTCCACGTACGACCTAACAATAGACATGGCTGAACCAAATCTCTCTTTCAGCTAGTCACTACCCTGCCATATTCCAAGCATGAATGTGGGATCTCATAGAACAACCAATCTAAGAACAAAAAAGGTAATCCAATGTTTAAACCACATTCATCCTCATCAAACTGTGATCACAACAAAACTGATGCTCTAATCACAACTCAATAGAATTTGGAATGCCATCTAAAATGCATTACTATCCTTGAGGAATTTTCCATCTCCCTGTCTCTCAAGCTTTACCGCAATCCAAACATAGGTCACTAGGCCCTAAAATGAGACTGCTCCCTCAAGCTTTGCTGAGTACCCCATCAAAACTGGTCAAGGGATTCCTAGGCCTTTGGGAATGAACCTTGAGACCACCTTTACCCCAAATTTTAAAATCCATCTGGAAATTCCAAAGCTAAAAACTAAGATCAACATCCCCAAACTCCATGGCATCAAGAAAAATTCAAGGCTAGGTTGAAAACTGTTCTCATAACCAGACGAAACCATGCCACTGATAGCAAGAGAACCATACACCAACATGCAAAGCGATGCATGTCCAAGCCAACTAGGAAATCACACACATGCAAAAGGTAACCTGTAAGTATTCCTGCTGAAGCTTCTTGATCCTTCGCTTCCTTCCTTGGTCCTTGCTTTCCTCCTTTTCCCTTTCCCTTTTCCTTCTTTTCCTTCCTTGATCCATATCTAGAGCTCTCCAAGAAAACTCTAAGTGACCAAGAGTTAAAGAGATAGAGAATAAGGAGAGAGCTCCAAACTTTCACTGACCAAGAACTTAACACTAAGGAACCTGCCAACTAATCCTCAAAAGCCTTTTTTCAATGAGGCCACTATTTTCTTCATTTTCCATTATTTTCCTTCATTTTCCTCCTCACATGCAACTTGTGATCTTTCAACTTACTTTTCTCCTATTTTCCTTTATTTTCATTAATAAATGTACCAAAAATGACTTTTACCTTTTAATGCCTTTTCCTTAGCCTTTGCTAATTTTCCTTAGCCAAAACAAATGTCCAATGATTCCCACTAGGATATCTTTTCCCAACATTCAGCTTGGAATACGTGTCCCTTACCCGTGGTCTTATTTTTCCTTTATTAACTTTTATTAAATGAAATTTTCACCAGGGTTGTTATAGAGGACTTGTGTCTTGGTTTTGGAGAGGCTACTAGGTCAAGGGTCTTAGTCTTTGTATTCGTTAATTAGAATCTCTATAAGAAGAATTTGTTTGGGTTTTCCTCTCAAAGAGAGAGGTTTTGACCCTGCCTCATAGCCTGCATGTTGTGTCTCTTGTCTATTTATGTTCATGCATTGGTAATTGTTTCATGAAGAGGAGCACCAATAATATATCAAGAAGAAGTCCATAATCTAAAGAAGTAAAATTCATTCATAAGCATTCAATAATAGAAGAGAAATCACCTAATTGTAATGCCCTTGATTTCTCAACATGGTATCATATCTAAGGTGCGAAAGTCAAGAAAAGGGCAGGAAATCAAGGAGACACTCAAGGATCGAGTTTGAAGAATATCAAAGTAAAGTCAAGATCTACTTTGGAGAATCAAACACTAGATCATAGAAGAAGTATTGGAATTATCAATCAAGGCCAAATCCTTATTCCTACTCAAGGAAAATATATCTACACATCAAAGTAGCTACAAGTCTACTCCATCATAAGTGTTGGATCCTATAGTCATCATCAAATGACCACAAATACCCTCATAAAGTTAACTACAAAGAAAGGTAGATCGAAGTACTTTAAATTCAAACATCACATTGATCCAAGTGGATACTGGTGGCCACCCGCTATGTCCACTTGGACCCCCACCATTGTTTCTTTCAACTTTTCATTTTCCTTAATTGTAGCATAGTTTACTATTTTTAGTAGTTTTTGGGTCTTGAACTTCCGAAGCTGTTTTGAGGCCCTAAATGACGTTTTTCAAGAAAACTGGGAGCAATGTTGGTCCATGGACGGATGTTACTCTTCCTGAAGTTGTAGTTCTCGGATAGTTATTTCTAACGAGATATTATGCATGTCAAATGGAGATCGTATGCCAAAGTTACAACCTGGGAAGTTGATGTATCAATTTATCGAAACGAGGCCCACAGTTTCGCGTTTTATCTTCTAGGGTTAGGTTTTTGGATGTTTAGGGTTTTCCATTGTTTCTCAACAATAAATAGGCGTTTGAGCCTCATTTTAACACAGTTCAGAGGCATGTAGCTACCACATTTCTTCTTAGAGATAAGCTACCATCACCCTATCTGGTTTATTTCCATTTCTGTTTGTAAGCATATTTCAGTATTTTACATTAATGACGTGAAGTATTATTTCCACTGCATCTTTGCGTTTATGGTTATCTATGTAATTTGTTGCGTTCCTGTTTAAATTTGGATCAGTAGTGTTAGAGAAGTCTTCTTTTTTTTGTGTTTTTCTGTGCATGTCCCCAACGAGGTCAGGATATAAGGAGTTAGGGTTTGAATTGGTCATGCAAATCCCAACAGCCTCCAATGGCGGATGAACAGAAAGATGAGGGGGCAGGATTTCCTATCAAAATCTTGCTCGAAGAATCCCTCCAGCAACAAAG
The DNA here is from genome assembly GCA_000404065.3 of Pinus taeda. Classification (NCBI taxonomy): domain Eukaryota; kingdom Viridiplantae; phylum Streptophyta; class Pinopsida; order Pinales; family Pinaceae; genus Pinus; species Pinus taeda. Next base: position 159,208 of record APFE031565219.1, read on the forward strand.
GAATGTGATGATGGACAACTTTGCCTAGATCCTTCAGTGGCTACCCAGGGGCAACGCATCGGCTTCCAACAGCTACTCGGGAAATGCCACACCATTTAAGGTACAAGTTAATTTTGAAATCCCAGTATTCGAGGGTTAGATAGATGTAGATTCTATTGGTAAATGGTTAGATCTACAAGAGGGTTATTTTTCTACTCATGATTTTTCCAATCGAGAAAATATTATTTTTCGCTCTTCTCAAAGTAGCCCCCCACGTCAAGGACTGGTGGGAAACCTACTGCAAGTAGAAGCATGAAAGTATAGCATCACTATTTTCAGTTGCACCCACTTGGGATTCATTCTAGGATGCCATAAAGGAGTAGTAGTACCCTGTCAGAAGCTATGAGGATCAATACATAAAATGGACCACACTGCAACAGGGAAGGGACCAAGATGTGCTGGAGTTTACCAATATTTACCATACCCTTCACACAAAGTTAGGTATCAAGGATTCAGAGTAACATTTGATACCCAAATACGATGATTGCCTACACAAGTACATCTAGGAAGAAATAGAATTCCTGAACATCTCCTCGCTCAGCATGACATACCGATATGCCGTCAAGGTCGAGCAAATGTTTAAACAGAAGAAGCAAGACTTTGGATCTGTGAATCTGAAGCAAGGGAAAGGTACCCCCAAACCATAGAATAAAGGACAAAGCCAAGCCAGGGTGGCCCAAGACAACCCGCCAAGGCTACAAGCAAATAACAGTGCCACGAAGCCGAAAAAGGACATGAGAAAGTGGTGTGAGTTCCATAAGAGCTCCACTCTCAACACAAGTGAGTGTCAGGTGAAGCAGTCACTGGTGGCTGAGATAAAGGTTTCAGAATCAGATGCATGTCCTATCTCTGAGTCAAAACCCAACAAGGGGAATGAAAAAAGGAAGCAAATTATCGATGCGGAGCCCAATGCCACCATTGCCACCACGAAGATCCAAAAGGAGGAACCCATAGATCCAGAGGAGGAGGAGCGTCTCTTCCACTCCCAGATGTGGGTAAAGGGCTCCCTGCTACAGTTCATTATCAACAACGGGAGCCAAAAAAACCTCATTTCGGAAGAGGTCATGAAGTGGTTGGGCTACTTGACCATAGCACATCCACAACCGTACACCATTGGGTGGCTTCACCAAGGACGAGATCTTCACGTAAGCCAACAGTGTCGCCTTCCATACAACATCAAGCCCTTCATGGATGAGGTATTGTGTGACATTGCTCCCCTAGAAGTTTTTGATGTATTATTAGGACAACCATAATTGTGGAAGCAGCATGTTGTGTATGAATCAAGGCCCCGTGCTATTATTGTTACTTTGGGAAATAAGTTGTACAGGATACCAGAGGTAGCACCACCTACCACCATCTCTTTGGTTACTGAAAAACAATGTAGTAAGCTCATTTCCAAAACCGAGAAATTTGTTTTCTTCACGGGAAATTTGTTTTCTTGATCACACGCCCTCAAGGAAAGAAGAAGATAGTGGCCATGACCTTTAGACAAGGCCCCTTTGCATGACAACTACAAATGGACAAGGTCATGGAGGAGTACAAGGACATCTTCACCTCCCCTGCAAGGGTTCCTTTGCATTATTAGGTCAAGCACTCCATCGATCTAACCCCAGGTGCACCACTGCCCAATGGGCCAATCTATTGGTTCTCCATTCTAAAGAATGATGAAATCAAGAGGTAGATTCAAGAGTTGTTGTAGAAAGGTCACATTCGTCTGATTTCGTTGCCCTATGGGAGCCCAATCGTGTTGGTACAAAAGAAGGATGGGACTTGGAGACTCTGTATTGACTATCAGGTGTTGAACAAGATCATTGTTCATAATAGGTACCCGATCCCACGATTGATGACCTCCTGGACCAAGGGGGAAAAATATCTCAGCAAGACCGATTTGAAGTCAAGATATCACTAGGTACCAATCGAACCCTCCGATGTGTGGATGATTGCCTTCAAAGCCAAGGAGGACCTTTTTGAATGGTTGGTTATGCCTTTTAGATTAATGAATGCACCTACAACCTTCATGAGTCTAATGGATGATATCTTGCAGCCATTCACCATTGCATTTGTAGTGGTATACTTGGATGACATCCTGATCTTCAGCCATAGTTGGGAAGTGCACCTCCACCACATCCAACAGGTTCTTCGAACACTGCAGCAACACAAGTTATGTGCCAATTTGGAGAAATGAACTTTTGGCATGACCGAGGTTCAGTATCTAGGGTACATTATTGATGAACAGGGGGTGCATGTGGATCTATCCAAGATCCAAGTCATTCAGGATTTGCCATATCCATCCACTCTAATAGAGCTCCGCAGCTTTCTAGGTGTTGCCAACTTCTACCGCAATTTCATGTTGGGGTTTTCTCATATCACTTGGCCCTTGAGTCAAGTCACCAAGGGAGGAGTGAAAGAAAAATTATTTTGGTCTGAATCTCAATAGAAGGCATTCATAGAGTTGAAATATCACCTCTTCTCGGCACTAGTGCTCACATTACCAGACTTGCAACAACCATTTGAGGTCGAGACAGATGCCTCTGACTATGCTATTGGGGTAGTCCTTACTCAACACAGTCATCCAGTGGCATATCACAGTGAGGCACTTTCAGACAGAATCTGGAAATATCCCAATTCTGATAAAGAGATGTATTCCATTGTGCAGGCCTGCCGACAATGGAAGCATTACATTTTGGGGAAGGAATGGTCATCCACACAACCACCGACCCCTATAGTTCATACAGACCCAAGGTAAATTGCAGATTGATCACCATCAGAAGTGGTCCACATACCTGCAACAATTTCATTTTAATATCAATTATAAGAAGGGAAGCACCAATAATGTTGCAGATTTCCTCAGTCGACCATCGATCATGGTGTTAACCATTGTGCTCAACTCTTGTGGGCATGAGACTTCTGATTGGCCACTTCTCTCAAAAAGTGACCTAGAATTTGGCCACACATACCAGACACTCTTGGAGGGTTAGCATGCTGCATATTTTCACCTCCAGGATGCCCTGTTATGCCACCTAGGTCACCTTTGTGTTCCATCAAGTGAGCATGCCAAGATGATTTGGGAAGCACACTACAGTCAGGTTGCTAGGCATTTTGGGGTCGAGAAAATAGTGGCAATACTGTAAAAGTATTACTATTGGCCAAATATTTGACAGGATGTCAGGAAGTACATTAGATCATGCACTACCTAAGCCATTTCCAAACTGACCATCAAGAAGCAAGGCCTCTATACGCCACTGCCTACCCCTAGTCACCCTTGGGAATCCATCTCCATGGATTACATGTCAGGCCACTAAGCATGGAAACAATTTTGTTTTTCTGGTCATCGAGAGGTTCTCGAAGATGGCCATTATGGCACCCTACAAGAAGAATATCACAGCAGAATCCACTACTAAACTCTTCTTTGAATGAGTGTGGGTACACTTTGGGATCCCACAATCTATCATCTCAGATAGGGACAGTAGGTTCCTCAATACATTTTGGTCTAGTCTCTGGTCGATGCTGGACACCAAACTCACTAAATACATAGCCTTCCATCCTCAACCTAATGGCCAGACAGAGGTTGTCAACAAGATGATTGTACACATTATGCACAGGTACAACTCAAAGCATACACGCACATGGGATGAGAGCCTCCCCTATGTTCAACACAGCTACAACTAGGCTCTCCACAACTCTATTGGCCACAACCCTTTTCAGGTGGGCTTGGGATTCCAGCCACTATGTCCCATTGATGTGGCCATGCCATTTGCAGCTACTCACGTAGATTTGGCTCAAGTCCAGTCTGAAACAGATAAGGCAAACAACTTCATTGAACACATCCAACATATTTTCTAGTAGGTCCATGACATTCTGGAGAAATCAACTGCCAAGTACAAGCAATGACATGATCAACATCGGGTGCCACAAGAGTTTCAAGTGGGCAACAATGTCTAGTTGCATTTGCAAAAGGAATGCCTTACCGGAGCCTATCAAAAACTCAAACCACTCTGATATGGTCCTTACACCATTAACAAGGTTGTGGGAGACAATGCATTTGAGCTTAGAATTACCCCATTCCTTGGCTTGCACCTGGTGTTCAATGTGGACCGCCTTCGGCCATACTTTCCACCATTACTAGACACATCAGACATTGCAGGACAACTCACACCCACAAAGTTAAAACTAGATTGCATGGAACAAGTTGCAACTGATCAGATCATGGACACATAGATCAAGCACACTCACCAACAGAATATCCAACTGTATTGAGTTGTCAAAACAAGCCAACTCCTTCACTAGGGACCAAGTTCAGCAGAAGTTTCCTCCTCTCATGGAGGAACTCAAAGCAATGGGGACCATTACTTCCTTAGGGTGGAGGAATGATCTAGGTGGATATTGGCGGCCACCCACCAAGTCCACTTGGACCCCCACCATTTTTTATTTCAGCTTTTCAATTTCCTTAATTGTAGCACAGTTTACTATTTTTAGCATTTTTTAGGTCCTAAAATTCTGGAGTCATTTTGAGGCCCTAAACGAAATTTTTTGGGCAAATTGGCAGCAACATGGGTCCATGGACCGATGTTTATCTTCCCAAAGTTGTAGTTCTCGGGTAGATCTTTCTAACAAGATATTGTACGTGTCAAATGGATATCATATGCCAAAGTTATGACCCCGGGAAATTGATGTACTAATTTACCCAAAAAAGGCCAACAGTTTGGTGTTTCATCTTCTAGGGTTAGGTTTTTGGATGTTTAGGGTTTTCCATTATTTCTCAATGATAAATAGGCCTTCAATCCTCACTATAACAATGTTCAAAGGCATGTAGCTGCTAGATCTCTTCTCAGAGATAAGCTACCATCGCCCTAGCTAGTTTATTTCCATTTTTATTTTTAAGCATTTTCAGTATTTTACATTAATGACATGAAGTATTATTTCCACTGCATCTTTGTGTTTATGGTTATCTCTGTAATTTGTTGCGTTCTTGCTTAAATCTGGACCACACATCATCTTGGAGAAACTCAAAATCCTAGAAGCATTTCTGATCTGCACTACAAAAGAAGTGGAAGTATCTTGGAGGCGAGAAGGAATTATCATTATATTAAAAATCTATAATATCCCATGTAGTGCCCATATTGTTACTATTGTGCCCCATAGAAGCCTACGATTGTTATTATTGTGCCCTTACATTATTATTGTTATGTCGGCTCTAATTATATTATGACCCCTTAGACTCCTATATATAGAAAGGAGGTATTTTCATTCGTATAATCCAAGAATTGTTCATTTGTGTAATTTAAAGGAGGTTTCCCCCTCGAAGAGGCTGAATTATAAGGCGTTGATCTATCTTTTCTATCTTTTTGTGAGTTGGTTTCATAACATTTGGTATCAGAGCTTTGGATTCTAGGGTTTTGCTGCTCCAAACAGCTCATCATGGAATTTGCACTGTAACTTCTTTTCTACGACGTTTCAGACGCTAAAAAAACCCATTTGGGCCAAAATCATTATGAACCGCAGGTCCAAATTTCAAAGTCTTTCGCACTATATTTGTAGAGATATGATCTGAGGAAATTGGTATTTTTGCAGACTCCCGAATTACATTCCAAACAATTGACATGGGGAAAATAGTCATAAATTTGTTTTTGAGCATTAGATTGAAATTCCATAAGAATTTGGAGAAAGAGGATGGATTGTAGTTTCTTGTGTATATTTTTCAGATCCTAAGGTTGAAACAATGACACGTGGCACTTTCTACAAGTTTGCTCTTCCGAAAAGGTATATAATCAGGTCATCTTGGGAGATTGTGTATAACTCTTTCTTGGAGAATCTAAATTCGATCAGACTAGTGGCATTGGAAAGACGACATAGAGGGCTACTGCAGGTCACAATTTCAGAACTAGAAGAGCCAAAATTATAGAGTTATAGTCATTTCAATATTGAGCTACTAAAATCAAGAAAATGTGATATGAGGAAGTTTGATGGCAAGGATCCAGTAAATTGGATACTTCAAATGGAGCAATATTTCGATTACAGGTGTACCACTGTTACAAAAGGTATGTATTGCATCTTCATATTTTGAACTAGATCAATTTTTATGGTATAAAGGGCTTTGTTCTCGTAAACAACTTGTTACATGGTCAATTTTCATGGAGGAAATGATAGCACATTATGAGGACACAAAGAGAAACACCTTCTTTAGAGCAACAC
>APFE031565219.1:167488-201587 GCA_000404065.3 Pinus taeda
TCATTTGTATCATCCAAGAATTGTTCATTTGTGTAATGTAAAGGAGGTTTCCCCCTCGAAGAGGCTGAATTATAAGGCATTGATTTATCTTTTCTATCTTTTTGTGAGCTGGTTTCATAACAGATAACCAGTTTTGATTTCACCTTCTTGAAGGTGGGGTTAACCAATCTTAGGCTCTCAAACCACTTGATCTGAAATGGGGCACTTAAAGGCTTCTTTTCTAACTTACAAGAACCTCTCCCACTCAAAAGCTTATATATTCCCAAGACCTGATGATTAACCAATTGCGGAATTAATAATGCTTGAAGATAGGTGTATGCTTATGTTTGTTTTTAAACTCTTCATGTGCTTACGTATATTTGTTTATGCTAATATTTAAACACACATAACAATAAATAAAGGTAGCGAATAAGCAAACAAATGAGACAACAATATAATCTAGAGTTCACCCAAAACTCTTGGGCTACGTCTGCTTGAGCTCTAGTCAGCTCAACTAGGCTCTCTGGGATTATGGCATAAATTCTTTTACAAGCTCCACACTCAACTCCATTGGTTTACACAGAACACAATGGACTTAGAACACCATCTTATCCCTAGATCTAAAGCTCTCAGCCTTTCTGGCTCTAGCTTTGGCTCTGGCTCTTGGCTCTGGCTCGTGGCTCCAACTCTGGCTTCTTTGAGCTCTCTCTCTCAGCCTCTGCATGCCTCTATAATTCGCTTGACCTCCAAGTAACTCTTCAGCAACCTTCCAATGACCTTCAGCAACAACGTGCTGCTGTAAATTGAGCTCTCTGGTTCACTCGACCTCCAAGTGACTTCAAAACTCTCTCAGCTCTATGTGCTGCCCCTCAATCATGCTCTCTAGCTTCTTTGAGGTATTTTCCCAGCTTTGCGGCTTCCTGTCCATTTCTCTGTGTGTAATCATTCCTCTTTCTCTTCAGCTGGCCCTCTGGCTTTTGGCTCTATGGCTCTGCACATTACAAACTCATCATTGTTCACAAAAAGCCTGCTTGTAGTGTGGGACAATGATCAGGGGCTGTTACAAAGGAATCGGGGCTTCCTTCAAGTGAAAACCCAAAAATGGAACAAAATTCCAATACGCAGAGGTTTACCAGAAATAGATTATCGCATGCATAATACAGACTTCAAATACTATAGAATCATGTCTATAATCCCTTTTAGGTCTGCGCTTTATCACATATCACATTTGCTTTGGCGTATTGGCCAAAAACCCAATACACAGGAAATACAAGCAAGTCTCACATTTCCGGATTTCAAATATTATGAAATTGCATTGATATTCCCTATCAACTCTGCAATATCACAGTCGCATCGTTGCATGGCCAAAACCTAAATACATTATCGGGTGCAAAATCCGAACTTCAAATATTATAGATTTGGCTCTATAAACTTATTGGGTCTAGCCTTTTATCGCTAGTCGCAATGGAAACGTGCATTGGCCCTTTGTATTGGGGATCCACGGTCACCGATCGCCGATTTGTGGATTGAATTTGGATTGTCGATCTGTTCTACCGATACAGTGACTGAGATTCAATCACCTATCATTTTATCGGCCAAGTCACAGTCACTTCATCAGCCCACCCGAGGTCCCAATATCGCATGTAGCCCTTCCTCCAATCTAATATGTGAGAGATCACTGAGTGGTGGTTCTAAAGGCCTTGCGTTAAGTCCTTCCCTTTGGCCCTTCTGATGCACTTTTTCCCATATAAGGCCTTAAGCCCATTTTTATAGGGATTTTCCTCCTTTTCTAAGGATAAGGGGCAATCTTATTTTTGCCATAACTTCTTCATCCAAAGTCCATTTTAGCCCATTCAAATTGCAGTCTATTCAGAATGAAAAGATCTACGTAATGGGACTATTTCTAGGAGCAATCCTTAACTTTAATTTTCCTCTATGAGGAACATTTTAGACTTAGAAATCTAAGTTAGATCCATTTTTGGATCAGCAGGTGGGGGTGGCTAATGTTGTTCAAGTCATCACAGATAATGCCTCTAATTATGTTCTTGTTGGTAAACTATTAGAGGAAAAGCACAAAACCATATTTTGGACCCCATGTGCTACAAATTGCATAGACCTCCTGCTTGAGGATATTGGAAAATTAGATTGGGTCAAAAACACTATAGATCATGCAAAAAGCATAACAAATTTTATCTACAATCATTCATGGATTTTGAGCATGATGAGGAAACACACAGGGGGCATGAATATTATTAGGCCTGCCATCACTAGATTTTCTACTCATTTTTTGACATTGCAATCTATGCTTTAACAACATAGGAACTTGCAAAATATTTTTTCCAATGATGAATGGAATCAAAGCCAATGGTCTCACAAACTAGAAGGCAAAGAATGGAAAAATAAAGTTAATGAAGAAATATTTTGGAGAAAGGTAGCAGAGATTGTGAAGCTTACTGAGCCACTGGTTAAGGTGTTGTAGTTGGTGGGTGGGGAAAGATTGGCTATGGGCTTCATATATGAGGCTATGGATCAAGAAAAGGAGCAAATAAAGAGGGCATACATGGATAAAGTGGCTAAGTATGGGCCCATTTGGGTAATCATTGATGAAAAATGGAACAATCAACTCCATCGCCCTATACATGTAACTAGGTATTTTTTGAACCCATCGTATCATTATAAAGCAAAGGTGAAGGAGCTTTTAAGGGGGAGGTTAGATATGGATTGATTGACTGCATTGATTGCATGATCCCATTCGAGTGTGATCATATGGAGATACGCCGAAAGGCCACAACCTTCAGCAGTGCCTCAGATACCTTTGGGAAGAACCTCGCAAAGATTGCAAGGGAAGTAGATGAGCCAGGTAAATAAAGATTTCAATTTTCAAGTTCTTAATACTTATTTCGTTAAATCGTTTATAATTTGAAAGTTGGATATAATTTGTAATTTTCTTGAGCTAACTCATTACACTCCTATGTTTTTTGTAGCACAATGGTGGGAGGATTTTGGTAGCCATTGTCTTGAATTGTAGAGGTTTGCAATTCGTATTTTGAGTCAAACTTGCAATGCTACTAGGTGTGAGCACAATTGGTCTGTCTTTGAGAGGATTCACACAATGAAGAGAAATTGTTTGGATAAAAAATGGTTAAATGATCTAGTCTATGTCCAATACAACCTCCGACTCAGATGCAACCAATTGCTAAACATAAGACCTGATTCAGATCCCATTGTGTTGGACAACATTGATCCAACATCAGATTGGGTAGTGGAGAGTCATCCAGCAGAGTTTGATTCTGATCAGGATCTTGATTTGTATTTATAGGTGGAGGAAACACTCAAACATAATGTTGAGTTGAATGCAGATCCTGATCCACTTGTACCAGCATCAGGGCCAGCCCCAAGTCCTCTAGTTTCAAGCACTTCTTTTTTGGAGTCACGATAGAAGCGCACATCTCATCTATCTCAGCTTACAGTTGCTGCACAGCTTTCTAGTGCTACCACTTCTACAGTTGCAGTTGGAGATGATGAGGAGAAGGATCCATGGGGCCCCCTGTCTGACTCTGATGATGATTCAGAGATCGATCCACGTGATCTTAGCTCCTCTAGCAGTAGCCAATAGTACTCAACCACTAGTCACAGTTTACTTTTGTTGTAGAGGCCATTTCTAGCCTCCTTGGTTATGTATTTTTGTTTTGATCTCTATATCATGATCATGTATGTATTAGACAGTGCACTGGGTGCCATTTTGATATAATGGATATATTCATGAGCCTAATTTAATCATATGTTGTCTTCTATCTATATTCTAATGATGTGTGTTTGGAAACATGAAGGAAAATCTTTAAAATTATGCTTATATATATCTATATATATATATATATAATGTATTTTTTACAATGACCGAGTCATTGAAATTGAGCAGACCGAGTCAATACCGAGTTGGATTCGGAGTTGGAGTCGATCCTTGGCCAATTAGTTATCAGAGTCGGAGTTTTAAAACATTGGTTTACATGTATACTAGCTTGTCCTTGCCATGTTTTAGTTTTTGTTGCTATCTCAATGTTGTTGCATGCATGAAATTGTTTTGCATGAACGTTCGCCGAATTGGCAAATTGCTTCACCACATGCATGTTTATATGTTTGTTGAATATTTCATTCATGTTTTACATGCACTGTCAATCACTTCTACTTTCACTTAGTGTTGCCAAGCATTCATTGTCTTATTTTCTTTTAGTTGCCCATTGGCGAGTCGGGCCAACCTTGACCCAAACTCTGCCTTCACTAAGATTGCATTATGCAATTTGGGCAAGGGAGGCTCTACCTTCCTCTCCAAAAATGTGCATTTTTGCCCATCACTTCCCTCTAGAACTATTTTGCACATTTCTGAGGGACAGTAACTGCTAGCCCAAAAAATTGTGCAATTCAGTCCCTAAGGCTGTAGTCATTCCCAGCTAGAATTACGCATTGCAGTCCTTGAGCCTGTAGTCATTCCCAGCTAGAATTGCGCATTGCACAATCCTAGTGGCCAATAGCCAGTCTAGATTGCACATTATAGAGATCCAACAGCCAGTCCTACCTCCCAGATATCCCATACTACCTTTTGCACAGTTTTGGCAGATAATCACCCAGCCTCCTAGAGTAAATTGTGCAATCTTGCCCATCAATTTCCCAGGTATGTGTTGTGTCATTCCACTGATAGATTTCTTTCCATGCATGTTTCTTGTCTCCAAATATTTCAAGTGTTCATCTGTCTCAATGGCTTCTAAGAGAACATGATCACAGGACACTGATGGAAATGCAGTTAGAGTAGTATTTCAGCAAGTGTCCTCTAGTGTGCCAATCTATGAAGATACAAAGTTGTATCTAGACAAGGACATCAAACTGAAGTGACAAGAGGTTAATGAAACATTTGTAGGAACTTTTGGGAAAACCTCGAAGACCATTAGGTGTATGTGAACATTCAAAAGTCTGCCTTGTACCAGATTGCATGGAGATATCCCGCGTTTCTGTGTGCGGACATGATACACTGGATCCTCTCTTACACTGATATCGAGACGATGACCTTGAGCAATGTCAATGGGATGAAGCTTGCAACCTTTTGGGAATGATATTATGATGAGATGTATCATATGTTAGAGCCCATGACTTTCATGAACACTCCATTCAACTTACCCAACAAAAATGCTAACTCTAGAGACATTTTGAAGAATTGGGTAAAGGAGCCATCTCGTTTTAGGTTAACATCCAACCAGATCTACAAGACAATGATACTGAGGAAGGCATACCAATACTCGATTATATTTTCTTGTCGACTGTATGGCCAAGCAAGCACGAAAACCTTCCCACAAAGTTGGGTGGTTGCACTGGACCAATTGGCTAGAGAAGGAAAACCATGTAACTAGTCCGACATACTGGCTCATCAGCTGAAGGAACAAGTAACGAAGGCTCAATAGTCACCCAAAGGTATGCATGCAGAGATTTAAATGCCCACCTACATCTTAGATGCAGTCTGTGCCCGAAAGGAGTTCTTGGGTTTGGAGTGGGCTTACACAACTATCACTACATGGTTATTTGTCATCTTGCCTCTGTATGAAGAACTTGTTACTTTTAGTCTGTGACACATCGAAGAAAAATATGTAATGTTCGAAGTGAACCTTGGTGAAAACACAACGCTTAAGTGCTAACTAGTGTCACCTTCTCTAGTCGATTGTTTTTGGGTTAACCCTTGTCAACTCAATCAAGTAGAGTAAGCTGAAGGGGAAAACCTTAATAGGCACATCAGATATATAATAAACCACTTCTGTACTGGAACAACCTCTTCTTCTATCAATAATTCAGGATCCCTCTTCCGCCTCCGAAATGAATGTGCTATGCAAAGATGAAAAAATGAAAAAAAAAATGAAAAGTCAAAAAAAAAAATGAAAAATGAATAAGGTGAAAGAAGAGAAAGGCTTCCTGCACAAGGAGGTGATGCAAGTAACTCTACCGGGGTACTAACTAGGCTCGCTGGCAGTAGAGCCAACCTTGTGTTCCTATATGACTCTGTTGGGGTACTGTCCAGGCCTAATGGCAACAAAGAAACACTAGAGATGAAACTAAGACTCTCACAACTATACTGCTTATTCATCAATATACCCCTCAACCCCAAATGAAACAACTATGTTTCCTTGGCTTGGAATGTGTGTCAATCAACCAAGAGATTGGTAGATGCTACATCTTAAAATCAAGCTAGTGTGAAACCAAGATGAGCTGAGAACTAAACAGTACTTCCGGATGTGTTAAACTTCATTTTCACAAACAAGGACCATTCAAAGAGCTGGAGTTTTACCAGTGTGACATCAAGTGTTGTAGCGGCTATAACCGCCCTCCAAAATTTTTCCTTAACCCATTTTGGAGCGTCACTACCAACCTTTCACAGTACCTTGTCTTGCTTTGTCAAGTACACAAGCTTCAATGTTTTCTTGCACAAAGGTAGCCTGTTGATCACAACTTGATGCATTCTCCTCATAGGATGTTCACCCGAACTTGGTCCAGCTACAGGCTGAGCAGCTTCCCCAAGAAAATTGCACATTTCTGGAGGGAAACCATCCTTCCCTCCAGAAATTGTGCAATTCTGTCTCACAGCTCGTTGGGCTCCAAAATTGTGCAATTCTTCCAGTTAACACTCCCAGTAGGAATTGTGCAAATTTCCTTTGCAGGGCTGCTTATACCAGAATTTGTGCAAATCTAGGTACCAGTCAGCTGCTCTGCCCAGAAATTGCGCAAACCTCTTGGATAGCCAGCCCAGCTCCTAGCCAAAAATGTGCATTTTTATCAAGCAGTTGAGCAACATCATGCGCAATCTGATTGACTAGTTCCACCCAAGATCAAGGTAACTTGACTTGCATGCATGCATGACTTGCTTTTCCCTGGAATAGAAAAAGGCAACATGAAAAAGGCATCCCATACTTTAGGAAGCTATTTTTAGCAGCCTGAGGTTACATGCAAAGTTGTTTTAGAAACTTCCCTCCAAGTGTCACTTTTTCCTAGATTTGTGGCTTGCACGTCATGAGCCCAAACTTATTTATTCAATGCATCAGAGCTCATTCTTTCATATTAATCATGGATCTCTGACATCCCACTACACATCTAGGACTCTTCAACACATCCGGCTCAGCTATTCATGAGTAAGTGGCCTCAACTTGTCTTTTTTAGCATTTCTGTCGGTTTTTTTGTATTCGATGTGTGAGTGTTGTATTCTTGATTTATTTGAATGCTTGTTGTTGCCTACATGTATACTAGCTTGTCCTAGCTCTATTTCATTTTTCATTTCTATCTCACTACTGTCGCATGCATGAAACTGTTTTGCACTAATGTTCGCTGAATTGGCGACTCACTTCACCACATGCATGTTAATATGTTTGTTGAATCTTTCATTCATGCTTCACATGCACTATCAATCACTTCTACTTTCACTTAGTGTCTCCATGCATTCACTGTCTTATTTTCTTTCAATTGCCCATCGACGAGTCAGGCCAACCTTGACCTGAACTCTGCCTTCACTGAGACAGCATTGCACAATTTGGGGAAGGCAGGCTCTGCCTTCCTCTCTAGAAATGCACATTTATGTGCAACACTTCCCTCTGAAACTATTTTGCACATTTCGGAGGGATAGTGACTGCTGGCCCAAAAATTTGCACAATGCAGACCCTGAGCCTGTAGTCATTCCTAGGTATAATTTTGCATTGCACAATCCCAATAGCCAGCAACCATACTAGATTGCACATTACATAGATCTAGCAAGTAGTCATGCCTCCCAGATAGCCTAGACTGCCTTTTGCATAGTTCTAGCAGCCAGTCACCCAGCCTCCCAGAATAAATTGTGTAATTTTGCCCATCAGTTTCTTAGGTATGTGTTGTGTCATTCCCCGAATTCACTTTGTTTGCACTGACAGATTGATTTCCATGCATGTTTCTTGTCTCCAGATCTTTCAGGTGTTTATCTGCCTCAATGGATTCCAAGAGAATAGGATCACATGACACTAATGGAAATGCAGCTAGAGCAGCAGTTGAGCAAGTTCCCTCTAGTCTATCAATCTATGAAGATACAAATTTGTACCTAGACAAGGACATCAAACTAAAGTGGAAAGAGGTCAATGAAACATTTGTAGGCACTTTTGGGGAAACCTCAAAGACCATCAAGTGTATGTGAACATTCACAAGTTCGGCTTGTACAGGATTGCATTCAAATATCCCACATTCACGTGTACAGACATGATACACTAGATCGTCTCTCACGCTAATATCGAGATGATGACCTTGAGTAGTGTCAGGGGGACGAAGCTTGCAACCTTCTAGGAATGATATTATGATGAGATGTATCAGATGGCATAGCCCGTCACTGGCATGAAAACTCCATTCATCTTACCCAATAGTAGTGCTAACTCTAGAGACATTCTAAAAAATTGGCTAAAGGAGCCAGCTCGTTTAAGATTAACACCCAAATAGATCTACAAGACAAAGATACTGAGGAAGGCATACCAATACTTTATCATATTTTCTTGTCGACTGTATGGCCAAGCAAGCACAAAAACCTTCCCCCAAAGTTGGTTGGTTGCACTAGACCAATTGACTAGAGAAGGAAAACCATGTAATTGGTCCGACATACTGGCTCCTCAGCTGAAGGAATAGGTAACAAAGGCTTGACCATCACCCAGATGTATGCATGCAGAGATATACTTGTCCGCCTACATCTTAGATGCAGTCTATGCCCGATAGGGGTTCTTGTGTTTGGAGTGGGCATAGTCATCGGTGAAGACTGCTGTGAACACATATTTCAAGTTGTTGTCCGAATGCAGCTTCAATGGAGTAATCACACAGCTATCCGATCATTTTTCACCCCAGTGTACAAGATGATATTCAAATTGGATCCACCCTGCATGTCAAAGGAAGAAATGGAGGCATTGATAGGCATTGCAGATTGGTATGCCTCACTATCTGATACTTTCATCTGAATGTTCAGTGCAAAGAAGCCTTCGCATGTTCTTCCAAAGTTTTCCTTGGACGTACTTGTCATATAGGAAGTAGCATATCAAATCTCGATAGGATTGGAAGCTAGACTAGGTCAGAAGAAGAAGGCACCTTGGCCCACTCTTCCATTGCAGATTGGGTTATATGAGATCCAGAGTATCAAGAATGTGGATTTTGAAGCAGAACTAATGAATAAGTACCCATTCGACCTCCGAAGCTACAATTTGTATGACCCACATTGCATTGTGAAAGATCACTACATGATAGTTCAGTTCAACTAGATCCACGAGGCATGTCATTGGGTCAAGGAGGACCCATAGAGATATTGCTACAATTTCTTGAGACCCAATGAACCAATAAACTTCACTATGTAGTGTTTAACGAAGCAACATGAAGTAGCATCATTGAAAGAAGTAATAATAGCAGCAGTGGCACCAGAGGCAAGCATACCCGTATGCGACAAAGGTAAGAGGAAGATTGTCGATTGCTTGGAGGAGGAGGAAAGCTAAAAGTTTCGAGCATATCCACTTGTAGGGAAAACATTTATGGCTATAAAGGCAAAGAGGCAGCAACACAAAAAGCGAATCGCACGAATGCAGAAGGATAAGAAGAGAATGGATGAAGCAGAGAAGGAGTTGCATGAGCTAAGTGAACAACTCAAAAAGGAACAAGAGCTGTGCAAATAAGTGAGGGAAGCACAATAATAGGAGATATAGCAGGGGGCACAACATGTGCAAACAGATGAAGGAGCACCCGTACAAGTAGTTGATTCATCTAAATAGCTAGCATCAGGCAAACAAGGTGAACCATCGCAAGGGCAAGACATCACTCATAAGACACAACAAGCGCTTCAAAAACTAGATGTAGACATGTAGTAGCAGGAGTTGGAATAGGACACCGATCTCATGCCTCACCATAAAGAGGTCAACTTACCAACTTCAATGCATCCAGATAATGAGCAAGTCTTGAATGACCAAGGAGGCACTGAGATCCTTGGTGATCAGCTGGAAGAAGAGATGCACAACATCTTGTTTGATTAATCCCAACATAGAGTTGTTCAATCATGCAAAGTGTCAACTCCAAAGGATCACATGTTTCTTGTGCAAGTTGAGAAACAAGTGATCATGAATGATGTGTGCAAACATCCAGTTTCCTTGGCCGATGCAACTAGAGTGTATGTCGAATCCAATAGCTCAAGTGTTCTCTTCCTAATAGCTGAGAATGAGCGAATGGAAAAGGAACTACAAATGAACAAGCAAGGAGGAGACATGGTGGGAATGTCTTCTCATGTTGAACTGAAGAAGGAAATACTAGATGAATTATTATCCCTTGACACATCCCTTGACACATTTATGTGAGCATTGTACTCCAATTTTGGTACCATGCACAAGGTAGTCGTCCATCTCAAAGGATGGCAACAATGATGTGCTAGAAGAGCACGTATCTTGATGAACTTGAATGTTGTTGTTGATGACATGAAAACATGGATGATGAAGTATGAGGGAGCCCCACTTCACTTCCCTAAGATGATGAGGGTCAATGCAGTCGAGCTCAAAGCATGTATCCGAAGTCAAATCTAGAATTATGGAGAACTCACATAGTTCATTACTAGCATACAAGCTTCCCATGCATGAGTATTCAAGAGTATGGATGTTGTGGTGCACATAGATGGAATCCCATCACTTCGGACTCTCACCCAGGTGAAGACAAAGAAGCAGGTCTGACTCGAGCTTGACTCGTACTTCGACGAGTTGATGTGCATTATCACCGGCCCAAACTTGACCATCAGTGCATACATCATGCACAAGTATGTTGCTAGTCCAACCACCTTGAAGACAATGATGTGCATGCTTTCCGATGAGTTGGATAGAGGAGCCCAAGTAGTGTACCTGGATGTTATGGAGGCAAAGGTCAAGTTTTAGACAAATGTCACCGCAGAACACATGGAAACCATCAAGGACTACAGACCTTGGCATCAGTATCTTACTTTCAATCAACATGAAGATGTTGACGAGTTGGAATTCCATGGTTGTCTAAGTCAGAGTGATGTCTAGTTTGGCTTGCTCAAGCTAGTTGTGTTCACATGGCTACATGTGCATTGTAATGTTAAGTCATGTCAAGTGTAAGTCAATTTTCAATAGTGGATGTAACAGTCATAGAGTAGGTGAAGAGTCATGAGGGTAGTTGAATAGTCATAAAGGGGAATGTCAAGGGCCACCTGACCCTTTGCTATAAATAGTCCCTCATAACTCACTGTATAAGCTTTTGGTTAGACAAACTTTTGATGAGACTATCTTGGAGAGATCTTGGGCAGTATTATAATGTGCCTTGGCTTCTCCACTGCACGGAGCTAGTACATCTCTTTGGAGGAGGAGGAGGATGTGGCTGTAATGTTCCACTGTTGGGGCTAGCAGGTTTACATGGATGTATTGTATGACTGGAACTTACACTTCTTTATATAATAAGAGCCACCACATTTTCATGCATATGTTGTTATTGTAGTTGGATAGTTCCGGTTGCTATAGAAATGTATGTTGTTTAAATTACGTAGTTGTGTATGAAATATTTTGTATGCAATTATATGAATATTGTTGCAGATGTGATGTTGGTTTAACCATCACTTTGGATTTCTAGCTAACTTGCTTTCCAACTTGTGATATCTCTACACTCGTGTGTTCCCTTCCCAACTGAGTATTGTTACAACTTGCCAAGGGGCACACTCATCTCAACCCACCTATGTTAGAACCTCTCATGCACCTTCCTTGACTCACTACAGCGGTCACACCCTTGCTACTGACTAAGTTATCTTACTTGCCTCTGTGCGAAATCGTGGTCAAGGCATTACCATATGACCTGCTGTTGGGACTCCTACACCAAATAGTGTGAGGTCTACTTGGGACTTCTTACTAGGGAGATGCCCTTGACATGTTGGTGGGTCCAACACCATCAACACAAAGGTATTGACTTTAATGATATTTTTTTCTAGCTATAAAACATGGTTCTATTCGCATGGTGTTAGCACTAACTGCATTACTTGAACTTGAGTTAGAGTAGTTAGATGTTAAAACAAATTTTCTTCATGGAGATTTGGATGAGGAGATCTATATGGAAAAAAAAAAAGGTTTTGTACAAGATCACAACATGAGATTAGTTTGCAAGCTCAGGAAACCATTATATGGATTGAGACGATCACCTAGGCAATGGTACAAGAATTTTGATTAATTCATGGTGACCTATAACTTCACTAGAAGTGAATATGACCATTGTATGTACTTCAAAAGTTTCAATGGTATATTCATTATCTTGGTTGTGTACATTGATGATGTCCTTGTTGTAAGAAAAAGCATGGAAGAGATCAACAAGTTAAAGTCTCATCTTTCTAGGATGTTCAATATGAAGGATATTGTAGCTAAAAAATAGATCTTGGGCATGGAGATACATAGAGACAGGAAAAATGGAAAGCTCTAGTTATCACAACACGAGTATGTGGAGAAAATACTTATAAAGTTTAGGGTGAACAATGTGGAACCTGTGAATGTCCCTTTCACTTCCCATTTTAAGTTTTATTTAGGTTTATGTCCTAGTACTGATAAATGAAAAGAGTATATGTCTTATGTACAATATGCTAATGCAATAGGTAGTTGCATGTATGCGATGGTGTCTACAATTCCTAACATTTCACATGTAGTTTTTGTTAGTAGATTCATGGAAAATACAAGAAATGAACATTAGTGAGCACAAGTGACCATTGTATCATCTTTAGTAGCAGCAATGATTCAATCTATAGATACGTTGATTTAGATTATGCTGGTGACTTAGACAAGATGAGATCTATTAGCACTCAAGTTGTCCCTAAGCTCCTGAAGGGATACGACCAAGGTAACCACAAACCAATCTTTGGATTGCAAGTTCTAGCCCACCTGCAATAAGAGAGGGCTCTCTCTTAATGATTTAGCTTTGTTTGATGATGATCTTAGGCTAGCTATTGGGTTTAGTGGGTTTTGTTGGTGTTTGGGTGGAAGATACATGTAAGGAAGATAATTCCAAGCAGAGAGGCAAGGGATAGTGTGATAAGTTTCAAACCATTGGGCATGGAGTCATGGATTGAGGCTTGCTGTCGCGTTTTCTTGGTCACAAGAGGATTATAGAGCAGGATAGCTACACGTGAAACAATACCAATTTCTGAAAAGATGGGATGAAAGTCAGAGATGAAAGGCAATTAAGAATCTTTCATCGACTAACAAAGAAGGGAAATGAATGAATGGTTATCTAGGAGAAATTAAGGATTCCTAACTAATCATTCATATGTGAAAGAAATAGTGTAAACATGATCATTTAAGTATGCATATTCATAACTATTCCTGATGAAAACATATAGAAATCACAGCGATTGAGCATAGGGTGCTGCCAAGCAAATCCTAAACTATTCTTCTTTTCTGTAAATTTAGATGGTGGAACACAGATGGTAAAGCAAACATGAAGAAAAAATAAAATAGAGTTAAGGAACACTTATTGAGCCATGTAGAAGCACAGGAATTCCACAGTCACTCTTTGGCCAATTAGACACAGCAGACAGTTTTCAGAATCCATGCATTTCAGCAGTCTTTGATTATAGAAATTATCACATTCACAGTGCAAGTCTCTGCTCAAGCAAAATATCAAACTAACAGAGAACAACCAACCAACCCCTACTACATTTTTCAGGGTGGTATATATAGGTAAAAAATCTAAAAGTATTTATTACAATTGACCTAAATAGGTCTGCAAGAAAAAAGCTTTCTAAAACCTAACTTATGCTGGAATTAAATGCGAGTAAGTCTTTTTGGGCTGTGGCAGAGGCAGCTGGATTAAAAGTGAGTTTGATGGGGGGTCCTCTGTGACTTGGTGCAGTGTTTCTGTAATAACTGTACATTGAGTTCTAGTCCACTGATCTGATGTGAGTTTTAATGTGCAGTCAATTGTGCTGGCGAGCTTTGAATGGTTTCTTAACTGCTTCCTGACTTTCAAGGTTTCTTTTTAATGATTCATTTGCCTCGAGCCCTGAGAAGATCTCTGCTGATACACTTTGCCGCTACACTGATACTCTTTGACATGGTTCAATCCGGGGCTCCGAAGCTTGATTTTTGCGCTTGCGCGTTTCCTTTTTGAGCTGTTGACATCAGCATGACATCAGCGGTACGGCAAATGACATCAGCAGTGGGACCCCCCTATATGGATGTGACATCAGCATGCTAATGTCAGTAGGGTAACGTGGTAGTACGGCAGGGTGATGACGTGGCGGGACACGGTGGCAGGGTGACATGAGCCAGGTGCAGGCAGGAAGGGGTGAGGTGGAGGCGACGTGGCGGGGTGACGCGACGCTCCTGTTACGCGAGGAGAAGGCGGTTTTGGTATGCATCGGACCGCCTTTGGTATGGAGGTGGTTTCTGTCAGGGGTGGCCCGATGCAATGGGATGCTGCCAGTTGTCTCGGTGTACATCGGTAAAACCGTCGGACATCGGATGCTAATGGACACTCACAAGAGGGAGCCCGATATGCATAAGAGCCATCGGATCTGGGAGGGCTGATCCGACGGTGGTCGGGAGGAGAAAATGCACAGGGTTTAGTTAAGGTGCGCGCATGATAAACTTTAATTTTCGCGGCTGCGAGTGGGTCTCAAACTTTAGAAAATGGTGTAATGTGTTTGGCGCGTTGGTTATTTATTAATCAACTATTAATAAATTCCAAAAATGAAATGCGTGGGGGTTTGTGAATGCATTTGAAGGGGGTTTTTGTGTTTTGGATAGAGTCCAAACACCTCGGAGGGGAAATTTATGCAGAGATGAGGGTTCTTACTAAGGTCCAGGTGACTTAGTAATTCCCAAGGAAATATTTATGGTTATGTTTCAACCAGGGGAAGGGGATATTTACATAGGGGAATTATTACCATAGTTCTGATAGGGGGAAGGGAAATAGGTAGGGATTTACATAATAATGTCAGGAGTTAATATGAAAATGACAAGAAAGTGCTAAGTTTCAGAGGTCTTAGGCTTCAAAGGGGAGATAGAACTTTGCAGAGAAAATATGTACCCTCCTTGGATAAAGCAGATCTTTATCAAGGAAAATGATATGGAAAATGATGAAACTAAGAGATATCAAGCAGATCTTGATCTCTTTAGGGGAAGTTAGTAAATGATTTAGGGAAGAGGAAGAAGGGGAAGTTAGTCAAGCCTTGTTTAAAGTCCTTCAGATGGGAACTGCCTGCTAACTGTGATCTGGATAAATATAACACTTGAAAATGTGGAGTTGAACACAAATCACCATTCTGCAACCTCAAAATTACCTACCCAGCCTACTTTCCTAACATTTTTTCTTCTTTTTGGTTTGGGTGCACTTAGACTTGCAGACCCAGCTTTTCAACTTTTTCTTTTTCTGTCCTACTATCTACAAACTACCCTTATTTCTTCCAAGGGCCCAGATTAAACATTTGGGCTCCTTTGATTCTCTACCTATCTAAGAATCTACCAAGGTTAAGATGTTTGGACAGATTATTTATTCTCTATATTTAAAACAGGAAATTGAAACCCAGGGAGACCAAGATTAAGCTGTTTGGACCTCCCTTTAGTTGAAGATACTACAAAAATGGAATAATTCTTCAAAATTGGGATGGAGAAGTTGCACTTTGAGCAACACACTCTCATGGCCTCTTTCTCTGGTGACTGTTGGCAAATATGGAGCATTGCAGGATGCAAAGTATGACATATTTGGCCTGTAAAAATGTCAATCATGAAATATGAGTAACCTGCTGGAGCAGGAGGCTAAGAGTGGCTCCACTTGGGGATGGCTTCTCCTTGTGAGAAGCCAAGAACAGCAGGTCAGACTGCCTTGATCTTTTGTTGTTTCTGTGCATTGAAAACTTCTTAGTGCTGACTGATTAGATTAATTTGAAATTTTTGACCACAAACAACACTTTCCATCAACTGATTTGCTGGTAAATTGTGAAGCCCTGTCTGCTTTCTTCTGCGTGCTTCAGCATCTGGAATGTTACAAAATGAAATAAAGTGCTGATATATACAAACATTTATGTACAGAAAATAACATCGCCTGTTCTTTCTTAGTCAAAAGGGATCATGGTAATGTTTTAACATTCAGCCATTCACAGGGCCTTCTTCAGCTATGCTGCCATCTAGCGTTTTGAGGAAATATGTGTTATTTCCTTGCACTGTGCTGATAATGTATGGTCCTTTCCACAAAAAATCGAATTTTGCATGTTTGACCTTGTCCTCTCTTCGTGAATCCCACCTTAGAACTTTGCTTCCAACCCAGAAGTCCTCTACTTTAGCTTTCTTATCAAACATCTTTTTGAGTTTTTCTTGCAACATCTAAGCTCTGCCATACACTTGCTCTCTGGTTTGTTGAAGGTGAATGGTCTGATTAACTCTTCTCTACATGTCATTTGGTTCAGCCCGAATCTCCTGCAACAGTTTGATAGTAGGAATGCCCAAAGATGAAGGAAATCTGGCCTCCATGCCATATACTAGCTCATAAGGGCTCATCCCAATGGATTTCTTGGTTGAAAGTCTGTTTGCCCACAGAGCATTTGTGAGCTTCCTATGCCAGTTCTTTTTGTTTTCCTCTAGCAGTTTCTTTATGATGTTGATGAGGCTTTTGTTGGATGATTCGGCCAAGCCATTATCTTGAGGGTAGTAAGATGTAGAGTGGCCCAAGGTAATGTGGAATTTATGGCAGAAGTTGATGATTTTTTTGGATTTGAAGGCAGCAGCGTTGTCAGTGATAATTTTCTCATGGCAGCCAAATCTGGAAAGGATGTTGCTTTCGAGGAATTGGATAATGGTGGTGTCATTGGCTTTTCTACATGGGATGGCTTCAATCCACTTAGTGAAATAATCAGTGGCTGTTAAAATCCATTTTTGTTGGCCTGAGGAAGAGGGATGAATTTCTCCAATGAATTCAAGACCCCATTGTTGAAAAGGCTTTTCGGTTGAAATGGGCTTAAGGGGCAAAGGGAGTAATTTTCTTTTCCCTTCAAAGATTTGGCATTGGTGACACGAAACAACAAATTTCTTGACATCTGCGAACAGAGAGGGCCAATAATAACCAGCCCTTAAAATCTTGTCAATGGTGGACTTCCAATATAAGTGTCCTCCACAGTCCCCTGCATGGAATTCTTTCATGATGTTGTTAGTTTCATTCATAGTCAAACAATTAAGCAATATTCCTTCATGATTTTTCCAAAACAAAGCACCATCTATGACACAAAACTTTGATGATTTCATCCTTAAAAATCTTTTCTTGGTCTTGGACAATCCTGGGGGAGCACACAGTTTTAACAATACAAAGCAAATATCAGCATACCATGGGGATTGCAAAAAGGTTTCACTGATCTATGGAGTCGCCAGCTCCTATTCATTGTCCAGTTGATTAATATCTAAGACTTGGAAGTTTGTTTCGGACATTAGCTTGGCTAAACCCTGTCCTTTTATCAGCTTGGTGGGTTTTATCTCAATGTCATATTCAAGAATGCTGGCAATCCACTTGCCTCTTTTGCCTTCTAGTTCCTCTTGAGTTAATATATCTTTTACAATAGAATTTGGGACATAGGTGATCACATGGGAGTATAAGATGTAAATTCTGAAGTCTTTGATGGCCTTGACCAGGGCATAAGCCTGCTTTTCCATGATCTGATATTTCAAGGGTGCATCTCTTAAAGCTCGGCTGAAGAAAGAAATTGGGTTTTCGTTACCTTGATCATCCTTTTGCAAAAGGACAACAACTATGGTGTGCTCAGATGCAAAAGAAAAAATGATAAAATCTTTGTCAAATTGCGGACTAGTGAGGACAGGCGTTTGAGTCAAGGCAGTTTTGATACTCTCAAAATCTTGCTTGGTTTCAAGAGACCATTTTACCTTGGCATCCTTTTTTAACATATTGCTCAATAGCCATATTGCAACTCTTTTATGTTTCTTGGATAGGGGATTTGGAGGATAGCTTGAATTCTTTCAGGATCAATTCTGATCCCATCTTTTGATATGATATGGCCTAGAAGCTTGCCTTCCTCAAGGGCAAACAGGGACTTCTTAGGATTCAAGGAAATACCATATTTCCTGCATGTCATGAAAATTTTCCTTAGATGTTTAAGGTGTTCTTGGCCAGATTTGGAGAAAGGGGTTAGGTCGTCAAGGTATACAACAAGGAAATCATGTATCTCCTTGGCAAATGCAATATCCATTTCTCTTTGAAAGGTAGCACCAGTGTTCTTCAGCCCGAAAGGCATTTTAACATACTTAAATGTTCCCCACAGTGTGGTAAAGGCTGTCTTATCCTAATCATCCGAGTGAACAAGTATCTGATTAAATCCTGAGAATCCATCTAGTAAAGAAATTCTAGATGAACCCACTACTCATTGTAGGATATGGTCCATTTTGGGCAAAGGGTAGTGGTCTTTTAGAGAGACCTGGTTTAGATTTCTCAAGTCTACACATAGTCTGATCTCCCCAGATTTTTTCCTTGTGGGAACTAAATTAGATACCCATTCAGAGAATCTGATGGGTGCAATAATACTTGCTTCAAACATTATTTTTATTTCTTTTTCAATGAGGGGAAGAAGCATGGGGTTGATTCTTCTAAGCTTCTGTTTGAATGGTTTTTGATTTGGTTTTAAGGGGATGGTATGTTGGATCACTAAGGTGTCATAGGACTTCAAGTCCTCATAACTCCAAGCAAATACATCTTGGAACTCTTTGAACAAATCCACATATTTTGGTTTTTGGTCAGGGGCAGATTGTTGGACAGCTTAATCATTTTGGGTTGTTCTGCTGTCCCTATGTTGTGTTCTTCTATAGCAGCATTTAGAGGCTCCATTTTTGGTTTCTTGAGCACATCATTATCATCGAACATGTCTTCTAATGGAGTTAGTCGAGTAGGAAAAAGGTTATCCTTTAGGTCAATGAAATCATCCTCTGCTCTGGTTGTTTCCTCTAAACACATTTGTTTCAGTTATTCTATGTTTGTGTTGTCAAAAACAGTTGGGTTAAGGATTTGTTTAGCTGTTTCAGCTGTTATAGCTTGCTGATTTTCTTCTGTTAGCTCTTGGGAATCATCCATGGCCTCCATGTCAACGTTTGTATTCGAAAATTCGCCCTCAAGAGTGAGGAAATTGTTAATCTGGGCATCATTTTGAAACACTTGCCAATATTTAACATTGTTGGGGACTGAGGGTCTATGTTTTATCTCAGCATTGAAATGGTGATTTGGTTCAAAGGGAAGCTTGCATGTGTTAGCAAAGGTTGCTAGGCTACAAGCATGAATATTATGGTCTCTTGAAATTTTGGCGAGCTTGGGTTCATTGAAAGACTTGAGTATTTCTATGGCAGCAGTCCTATAAGCTCTCATTCTATTGTCATTGGTAACAAAGTTACCTTTCATTTGCTGTATAATTAAATCGAAATCACCTAGAATGGACACTTTTGTAGCTCCTAGGGATTTGAGCAATTTAAGGCCTAAGAGGAGAGCTTCACACTCTGCCATGTTGTTAGTACATATGAAATTTAATCTATAGGCATGGCCTTCTGCATGATTATCATGTGTATTGTGAATCCATACCCCTGCCCCTACTCCTAACTTATTGACAGAACCATCAAACTCTAAACACCATGTGATTTCTTGTTTGTGGCTTGTATTAAGAGTTTCACTTATTTGAGGATTGGGCAGACTTACAATTTTCATTTCGGGAGGTTCTTCTTGTTTACTGGTTGCCTTGACTATTGTGTCAATTTCATGGGCGTTGGCAACTGATTCCTCATTGATGCATGTTTCTTGCTCTAAAGCTAAAGGGTTCTCATCAGTTGGAGGGTTGGTGTCATCATTGAATAAAATGAAAGAATCCATGTCAGAATGGATTGAGTAAATTGGAAAATTTTGGGGCTTTTCCTCACTACTTACCACATACTTCATCAGTGTTTCCCTGTACAGTCTCTTTGGTTGCCCAAAAAAATATATAGTGGCATAAGAGAGGTCAAGTTGAAGGGATCCTTGAAGTTTTGCTCCCCATGATCTTGATAGGAGCATGCCATACTTCGTTGGAATGTCAGCAACTACTACGTCCATTAGGATTGTCTTGTTGGGAAATTGGACTAGAGACACACAAAGGTCTTTGATTAACCCTAAACACTTGACTTGAGTCAAAGGAGTATAGATCTTTATAGGGTCTTGTGACATCAAGGTTTAGTTTTTCCATTACAGCTTTGGGCATAAGGTTATGTGAGGCACCTGAGTCAAACATAGCATTATGCAAGATTTTTTCATGTATGTGCAGATTGACATAAAAGGGTGGAACAGGTCCATATGTTGATTTTCCGTTAACTTCCAGACGAAACAGCAACTCAGGGGTATCATCTAAAACATTTACATCATCCCTGACCTCTAGTAGTTGAAGTGACCTTTGAATTTGTTGCCTAAATACATCATGTTTGGCGAGTTCTGAGAGGGGAATGGATATCTTGAGTTTTCCAATTTCTGCTTCTAAGTTAAATGGTTTATCCAATGCAATCCTTGCATATGCAGTAGCCGATTTTTCCTTGTCAATAATGTTCTTAGTGTTTTCTTTTTGAATGGCAGCGTTATGATGAGTGATAGTTTGTGGTATTTCTGTTTTTGGCAGATTTTTTGGAGTGTCGTTCAGATTTTCTTTTGAGGGAGAGGGAGATAGAGGTTGATCAATAGGAGGCTGAATGTCTGATATATCCTCTACAGTTACCTGATGCAGGTTTGGGACAACAATATCAGCTGGTTTTGTTATGACAACATTGTCTTTAAATGTGTTGGGCTTTTTGCTATCCTTTGTTTTGCTAGGTGCAGGGACATCAATGGTCCTTGTTCTCAACTTATATTGTTTATGCACCTCATACACAGCAGAATCATAACCTTGTTTAAAATCAAAAGACTCTCCCGACTTGGTCTAAAATTGTTTAACTTCAGGGTAGTCTTGGTCTTCTCGAGTGAGAAAGATTTGCTGTTCATTTTTCGAATCTATCAGGTTCATGTGAGTCTCCTCTGCGGGTTCACGGGATGTGGATGCTTCCGCATAGTTTTCTTGGAAAGGAGGTCTAATATCATGGTTGGGACTAGCCCTTCCAGCGTTTGTGGTCTGATTTTTCCTGAAGTTTGGGTTCCTTATGGTATTGGACTATTGTCCTTCCCACGATGATTTTCTCTCAACGCTCTCTACTCTGTCTCCTAGCCTATGCATGTCGTTGATGATGGCATCTAGTTTTTGGTCTAAGGCTGAGGGTTCCTCCTTGAAGGTGGTTCTTCTCTCAGTTCTGGCTCTATTTCATTTGGCAATCAAGTTTGCCTCCACACTAACAGCAACATCTTGCATCTCTGCGAGGCTTTGAGGGGCTCTTTCCCTTAACTGATATGCCATTTCAGCATCAAAACCATCAGGGAATTTGTACAAAGCAAGATCAGGTGGCGGTCTTAAATTTTGTGGTATTGCATTGTAGACATTATTAAACCTCGCATAGTAGTCCAAGACAGCCTCTTGAGGTCCTCTTTTGATAGTATCATACTTAGATAATATGTGCAAGGGGTCTTTCTTTTTCTCCCATCTATTGATAAATGTCTGGTATAAGGCTTCTGGGTTTAGTATGGAGTTGGGTGTGAGCACTCTAAACCAGGTCCTGACATCACCGGTCAAACTTTGGAAAAAAAATTTCATCCTTACACTGTCATCATCAATCTCATAGCTCTCAAAGTAATCCTGCATTTTCTTTGTATGTTGTAGGGCTGTGCAGGAATTTGTGCCATCAAAATAGGTAATTTTTGTCTGATAATCCTGAGGCATAGCCCCGGGATTAGTAGGTAGCTGTAAAGGCACATATCTATTAGCCATATTAACGGGGATAAGGGGAACAACAGGGATAAGTGGAACGACTAGAGTGACTGGGATAATAGGAGTAGTGGTGGTAGTATTTGCAGTGAATGGAGGTGTGGACACAGCGATTGGGGAAATGGATGATGAACACGGGGAAGGAGGGTTTGAACAGAACAGAACTTTAACAGGGGTTGAAAAACAACTAGGCTGAACTGTCTCAGGAAAAATATCAACAAAATCCTCTTGCTGCTCTTGTTTCCTAAGGATTTTGGGGATTATATTGGGGTTTTCAAAAATAGATGCGGGATTCGGATCAGGATTTGATCTTGTATGACGCAAATGCTTCTTCGGAGCCAGCTTCTAACTTGTTTTTTGGGAATTATTCTAAGACCACAGGTCAAGCGAACTTTTTAAAGGTCAATTTCTTCCTCTGTGGAGCTTCGAACTGATTTTGTGAGATTTTTTGAGAAAGTCCCCAGTGGAGTCGCCATTATGTTAGCACTCAGGTTGTCCCTAAGCTCTTGAAGGGATACGGCCGAGGTAACCACAAACCAATCTTTGGATTGCAGGTTCTAGCCCACCTGCAATCAGAGAGGGCTCTCTCTTAATGATTTAGCTTTGTTTGATGATGATCTTAGGCTAGCTATTGGGTTCAGTGGGTTTTGTTGGTGTTTGGGTGGAAGATACATGTAAGGAAGATAATTCCAAGCAGAGAGGCAAGGGATAGTGTGATAAGTTTCAAACCATTGGGCATGGAGTAATGGATTGAGGCTTGCTGTCGCGTTTTCTTGGTCACAAGAGGATTATAGAGCAGGATAGCTACACGTGAAACAATACCAATTTCTGAAAAGATGGGATGAAAGTCCGAGATGAAAGGCAATTAAGAATCTTTCATCGACTAACAAAGAAGGGAAATGAATGAATGGTTATCTAGGAGAAATTAAGGATTCCTAACTAATCATTCATATGTGAAAGAAATAGTGTAAACATGATCATTTAAGTATGCATATTCATAACTATTCATGATGAAAACATATAGAAATCACAACAATTGAGCATAGGGTGCTGCCAAGCAAATCATAAACTATTCTTCTTTTCTGTAAATTTAGATGGTGGAACACAGACGGTAAAGCAAACATGAAGAAAAACTAAAACAAAGTTAAGGAACACTTATTGAGCCATGTAGAAGCACAGGAATTCCATAGTCACTCTTTGGCCAATTAGACACAACAGACAGTTTTCAGAATCCATGCATTTCAGTAGTCTTTGATTATAGAAATTATCACATTCACAGTGCGAGTCTCTGCTCAAGCAAAATATCAAACTAACAGAGAACAACCAACCAACCCCTACTACATTTTTCACGGTGGTATATATAGGTAAAAAATCTAAAAGTATTTATTACAACTGACCTAAATAGGTCTGTAAGAAAAAAGCTTTCTAAAACCTAACTTATGCTGGAATTAAATGCGAGTAAGTCTTTTTGGGCTATGCCAGAGGCAGCTGGATTAAAAGTGAGTTTGATGGGGTGTCCTCTGTGACTTGGTGCAGTGTTTCTGTAATAACTGTACATTGAGTTCTGGTCCACTGATCTGATGTGAGTTTTAATGTGCAGTCAATTGTGCTGGTGAGCTTTGAATGGTTTCTTAACTGCTTCTTGACTTCCAAGGTTTCTTTTTAATGCTTCATTTGCCTCGAGCCCTGAGAAGATCTCTGCTGATACACTTTGCCGCTACACTGATACTCTTTGACATGGTTCGATCCGGGGCTCCGAAGCTTGATTTTTGTGCTTGCACGTTTCCTTTTTGAGCTGCTGACATCAGCATGACATTAGCGGTACAATGGATGACATCAGCATGACGTTAGCAGTGGGACCCCCCTGTACAGATGTGACATCAGCAGGGTGACGTGGAAGTACGGCAGGGTGATAACGTGGCAAGACACGGTGGCAGGGTGATGTGAGCCAGGCGCAGGCAGGAAGGGGTGAGGTGGAGGCAACGTGGCGGTGTGACACGATGCTCCTGTTGCGCGAGGGGAAGGCAGTTTTTGTATGCATTGGACCGCCTTTGGTACGGAGGTGGTTTCTCTCAGGGGCGGCCCGATGCAATGGGATGCCGCCAGCTGTCCCGGTGTACGTTGGTAAAACCGTCGGACATCGGGTGCTAACGGACACTCACAAGAGGGCGCCCGATATGCATAAGAGCCGTCGGATCTGGGAGGGCTGATCCAACGGTGGTCGGGAGGAGAAAATGCACCGGGTTTAGTTAAGGTACGTGCACGATAACTTTAATTTTCGCGGTCGCGGATGGGTCTCAAAATTTAGAAAATGGTGTAATGTGTTTGGCGCGTTGGTTATTTATTAATCAACTATTAATAAATTCCAAAAATGAAATGCACGGGGGTTTGTGAATGCATTTGAAGGGGGTTTTTGTGTTTTGGAAAGAGTCCAAACACCTCGGAGGGGAAATTTATGCAGAGATGAGGGTTCTTACTAAGGTCCAGGTGACTTAGTAATTCCCAAGGAAATATTTATGGTTATGTTTCAACCAGGGGAAGGGGATATTTACATAGGGGAATTATTACCATAGTTCTGATAGGGGTAAGGGAAATAGGTAGGGATTTACATAATAATGTCAGGAGTTAATATGAAAATGACAAGAAAGCGCTAAGTTTCAGAGGTATTAGGCTTCAAAGGGGAGATAGAACTTTGCAGAGAAAATATGTACCCTCCTTGGATAAAGCAGATCTTTATCAAGGCAAATGATATGGAAAATGATGAAACTAAAAGATATCAAGCAGATCTTGATCTCTTTAGGAGAAGTTAGTAAATGATTTAGGGAAGAGGAAGAAGGGGAAGTTAGTCAAGCCTCGTTTGAAGTCCTTCAGATGGGAACTGCCTACTAACTGTGATCTGGATAAATATAACACTTGAAAATGTGGAGTTGATCACAAATCACCATTCTGCAACCTCAAAATTACCTACCCAGCCTACTTTCCTAACATTTTTTCTTCTTTTTGGTTTGGGTGCACTTAGACTTGCAAACCCAGCTTTTCAACTTTTTCTTTTTCTGTCCTACTATCTACAAAATACCCTTATTTCTTCCAAGGGCCCAAATTAAGCAGTTGGGCTCCTTTGATTCTCTACCTATCTAAGAATCTGCCAAGGTTAAGCTGTTTGGACAGATTATTTATTCTCTATATTTAAAACAGGAAATTGAAACCCAGAGAGACCAAGATTAAGCTGTTTGGACCTCCCTTTAGCTGAAGATCCTACAAAAATGGAATAATTCTTCAAAATTGGGATGCAGAAGTTGCACTCTGAGCAGCACACTCTCATGGCCTCTTTCTCTGGTGACTATTGGCAAATATGGAGCATTGCAGGATGCAAAGTATGACATATTTGGCCTATAAAAATGTCAATCATGAAATATGAGTAACCTGCTGCAGCAGGAGGCTAACAAGATCTACTTCAGGGTATGTCTTTACTCTTGTAAGTGGAGTGATTAGTTGGATGTCAAATATTTAGGAAACAATTGTTGTGTTCAATACTGAGGAAAAGTATGTAACTGCTTTACATGCCCATAAAGAACCAATTTGGTTGAAGGGTCTGCCGGGAAAGCTTGGAAGGATGTAGGAGAAATAAATTATATTATGTGACAGTCAGAGTGTTATTCATTTGGAAAATAATCTGCCTTATCATATCAAGACTAAACATATTGATGTAAAATACCATTTTGTATGACAACTAATTGGTGGCAGTGAAGCAGCTCTCAAAAAAGTCCAGATATAGAAGAATTGTGCAGACATGCTCAGGAAACCATTTATGGTAGAGAAGTTGCAGTGGTGATTTTCTTATCTTGGTTGGTCTCTGGTATTATGAAAGCTATTTTCAAGGTGGAGATTGTTAAAAATGAAAACAATTAAAATATTATGTAAATGAATTTTTTTACCTTAGTAGATCTTGTTTTATCAATCAGGTGGCTATATATCGATAATCAGTTCGTAATAGTTCCTATTGATTAAAAGTTGTATCCTAAGAAGTGAATTGTATGAGAGAATCATTGATTGTCCTTGATTAATGAAAGTATTCCAATCCCTTGCCTTAAAGAGGTTCCTTGATACATTGTTAGGTTTTACCATGTATATCCTATATCTGTGTTTATGAAATCAATTTCCTATTGGATTGTGCTCATTTCCTTCTTGTTAAATTAAATTTATGAGCTGAAAAATACCAATAGGATTTCATTACCTTCTCCTTTCGATGATATCGATGTATTTGAGATCACCCAACCAATGAAACCTTTGTGTATTAATAGGGTGACATGTTTCTTTCCTTATGTGAAACAATTGGCCTACAATTTTAGTGTTCAATGTGTTAATCTGTGTTCCTTATTTGGGTTCCTTTCTTCTCACCTCTCAATTATTTTGGAGGTTATGTTCTTCCACAAGCACATATTATTTGTGTTATTTGAGTTGATTACATTTGCATGAGTAGATTCGGTTCTAGTACAAACTCAGAGGTCCTCATCTTATATTGGTGTTAGCTATGGGCATTGGAAGATTGCTTTGTGGTGAAATTTTGGTGGTCACTACCTATGAGGGCTTTAGGGTGGTTAGGATTTATAGTGGCTTTAGGATGTTTGGATTTTATAGTTAACATCAACAGAAATAATAATTCTTCCCCTTTAGCACAAGAGATAAATGACCTATGTTTGGGTCACAAATATGTTAAATTCAATTGGTGTCTAAACTTACCTCTACCATGGACATTCTCTTTCAAAAGAGAATGCAAATCCAAATGGATAAAGATGAGATCAACAATTTTTAAAGTCAAATGAAGGAGTTGTAGCAAGCCAATGCTTAGGGTACTCATTCTTGTATTTCTATAGTGAATTGTGTTAGTAATTATGACTTTCTGTGTCCTGGTTTGAATGTAGTTGCTCCAATTATGGAGCTTGTGAAAGCTCAAGATGAAGACCATCATGCAAATCAAGTTTAGGTCTGCATGGAAGTCCAATTTTTCCTATTATTAGGAATTTAGTGTCAACTCTATACTTCGAGGACTTATACTATAGTTGTTTGGTTGTTAAAATTGTGTTATGAACTCAAGCATTTTGAACAACTAGATGTTGATAGACTATAGTCTAGATGTCTTGTACTCTTGATGGAATGTTGCATGTTCAAACACATATTTTCCTAATATAATATTTTCAGCTATGCTTAAGAAAAAAACATTGTATCCAAGATTAAAAGTAGAATGTTTGCAAACATTTTTACTCAATCATCACCTAGAGGAAAATTTAAAAGTTGCCTTGAAGATCAAGCTGCAACAACAAAATTTCATTGAGGAAGAATGGTAGAAACTCAGTTGTAATTTGTCAGAACTCTGTCTTAACTCTAATTTTCTTCAAACAATTTACCCTTAGTTTTTCTAGAAAATTATTATTGTTCGTACACAACTTACATGCCTCCATAATCAGTTGGGTTTATCTTGGATGGTTGGGAGGAATGATTCTTATCCTCCCCACTCAAATTAAATTCCCACAAAGTAACATGTTAAGATCATATCGAGTATATTTTTGTAATGGTTTTGAACCTTTCTGTTCAACAACCTTGAACCCTAAAGAAAATGTTACCCTTACCTTTGGGCTAGAGAGTGGGGTGCTAGGTTACATGGGAAAAATGAAATGTTAAATGCCTCCATATATCTTGTGTGAAAATGTAGAGTTTTAGTTACATATGTTGTTTCCTATTACACTAAACCTAAATATGTGGTACAATTTGTAGCTCCAAACATGGGTTTTGTATGATTGTTTTGATTTAGGTTTTTGGTGATTCACTGTATTGCAGCAAGCAATGCCTCTATGTAAGAAGAAAAACAAGGAAATGCAATATTGTAAAAGGCTAATCCTTGTGGTTATTTCTCTCATTATTCTCATTTTTATTGTCATCTCATCTTTTACATATTTTATATGGGTTTCTAAAAGTTATTCAAGTCTGGTTCTTCTACCATCCCAACCTCAACCATTGTGAAAACAATTAGATAATATGACTAGAATTGAGTACTAAATATTTAAATAAATTCATATTGAATCACCTTTTCAATCTGAAATACGAGTTCAAACTCTTTATAGAACCAAAGTGTTTTGTAGTGGTTTTTCAACACTTCTAAAAAATCTATTGAAAAGGGAATTCATTCCCTTTTCAAGTTTTAACATAACATAATTAAGATGAAATATGAGAAAGAAAAACTGCTATAAAGGCCATGCTGTCTCAAAAAAGACCTCATGGACCTTACAAGAAATTGAAAATCATTACAGGGAAGTTTCCTAAAACTACACTACATTTTGCTCATCTCTAAAGGCCAATAATAAAATGTTAAACATTTTTCAAATTTTCTGATCTTTTTCAGATTTTTTTTCAGATTTTCAGAATTGACAAGTGTAAGTACCATAATACTATACAGTATAACATATTATGCTTAAAAGCAACTAGAAATAGAGATATTGAAGGTGAATTCTGAATTTTTTAAATATATATACCATTCCCAATTCCCCATCCCTTGAAAATTTTGGAGATGCTCTCTAATAGTCTCAGGATGTACCCCCAATCCTCGTCATTCTCGTAATCAGCGCAACATAGTAGTCAGTGCAACATAGCTAATAATGAATTGGATCTTTGTATATATACTATCATAAATTCCTCTTAAGATTAGCTATATTAACCATTGAAACACCTCGATGCAAACCTCTCACCAATTAAAAATCCAAGATTATATGAATCTATTCTACAAAAGATCTCTTCCACCTCCATGGTAAGGGCACCTCACTTTCCTTGTGGAATAAGAAAGAAGAACAACTTTTACGAAATTACGTTGGTCTCTTCCAACTCCATTGTAAGGGTACCTCACTTCCCTGGTGCAATAAGAAAGAAGAAAACCTGTCACGAAATCACCTTGACAGAAAGGAAACAGAAAAAGAAACCGGTTGTGAGAAATACTAAACGGTTGCGA
This sequence comes from Pinus taeda, assembly GCA_000404065.3. Lineage (NCBI taxonomy): Eukaryota > Viridiplantae > Streptophyta > Pinopsida > Pinales > Pinaceae > Pinus > Pinus taeda. The sequence goes on from APFE031565219.1 coordinate 196,360, forward strand.
GAAATACTATAATCATTATAATCTTTCCTTTGCACCAATGACAGAATGTTACCCCTTGAGAAAAAAGTGGAGGTGCAATTTGAGAGACTTTCAGATGTATTACAGAAAGTTGTTTTTTGTTGAAGTTTCCAGCCTATTAGTCTGTTGCAGAAGAGGGTTTACAGTTGGTAAAGAATTGTTTCAAACGAGCAGTCAAATGCAACCTGATTCTGATCTAGCTAATCAGGGTAGTCACATAACAATAACCAAACCAAATCCCAGCTCAAGTAATAAAATAAATATTTTTTTGACCTAAGAAATTGTGCCTAGAAAAGCTCTAAGTCATATATAGTTTTGCTTAATATTGGACCACATAATCCTTGGTACCAAACATCTTTACCAAACCGTTCAACCACGTCCTCGAACAGTGATACAACAGACATACTCATCATTGCAAGAGGAACCTTTACTGAACAGTACTGAATTTGGTAACCGCAGTTACTATTGGTAATGTTGTGCATTGGAAGATTGCAAAGGAGAAGTTTGATTCTCCACATAAAGAGAGAATGTTAGTCAAGGATATTGCCAAACTGTGACGATTTTGATTTGAATGTCTCCAGGCCAAGGAAACTGGTTGATATCACTGCAGTTTTGGATATGTTGTTTTGCATAAAGAGAGGGGTACTGGTTTACAGATTGAGACTTCTCATGGGACTACCATTTGGAATCCACACGCTAGTGAAACTTTCTGGTTATATTTTTAAGAGAGCCGCAAATCACTCTACAAGAATACAAGGAAACCATACCGCCAAGAACACAAAGGAAGATCTAGGGGGGAGTGAAGATAAATTAGTTATTGTATAGCCTATTTAATGCCACTATAAGATAAATTCTTCTAGCTCTATGTGACGGCACCAACATGGTAGATTGAGGAAAGCTTTTATTTTGGTATTTTGTGGCAGCAAATGTCAGTCATATAGTAGCAACTTAATGATTAGATCTGATTGCAGAAGACATAACAGATTTAAGGACGTGGTCCTAGAGACTTATTTAGGGGTAGTACAGTAGCAGATGTGAGGACCTACTTCCAGCATGTCTTCTGATTTTTACCATTTGACACCATATTTTCCAGGATGATTTGTGTGCAAAGGTTGCTTAAAATTCACATAGAAGAATAGTCCCTATAGCTGCTATTGCAATTCAAAATCCCATGAATTATGGGCTATTTCTTTGGCTAGTATGTCATAGTCTATTTTCAAAGGTGCATTTCAAGCAGGCAAGATGTTATTCTAACGTATGTCCAGCTCCCAAACTTAGGGAAAAAGTTTTGTCATTATGGTAGACTTAGTGGCCAATTGAGGTTATATAGGCACCGCCATCAAGTTTCATCTTGATATATGTATCCTGCATACTTTTCACAGCTCAAGTGCACTCATGATAACATGGTTTTTGCTATTTTTGATGAAAGTAACAATCATGCCTCCCAGTGTCAATAGCATTTAGGAAATTCACATTGAAAGCATCTATTTCCTTTTCCACAATGAAGATAGTTAAATGCTACTCATTGGGCTTAATGCTTATTTGTTGGAGACCTAGCTAACCCATGTTGATACTCATTTGCATAGTATTGAATTAAACAAATCTAAACATGGATATTACTTCCATGTATCTTCAGTATATCAAAAGTCTCCCTAGGTATTCTCAAACCATCCATTCCACCACTAGACTATTACAGTGCATCATTCGAGAATATTAAGCTCTTGTATCATGGTGATTGGGTAGTATTGCCAAGGGTAAGGTCTATTCTCCTTGATTGGGGCTCTGAGAGATTGGGACAAGTACTAGTGTTCAACCCATGTCGATATATTTGAGGTTTATGGCACAAGGCAAACCTTTTTATTGAAAGACATTTTCTCATTTTTCTTGCCTTGCCCAAGACACCTTTAATCTACACATAGTTACATATGCATGACCTTGAAAACAATGCTTAAGGGCTAATATTTTTACTCATACATATTGAACACTACCATTTGAGACATTTGAATTAATAAAGATTTTGGTCAACTCTATTCATATAATCAAATCCTAGCCACCTTCACTCTGTTGGACTAAAATCATAGGCTTAAAATTTAGTCTAGGAAATCCACTCTTAGGTAGGAAACCATATTCTGAGAGCTAGAAGGGAGAGGTAAGGTTGTGAGGTGACAGTGGGAAGCTTGTTTGTTGTGTCCTTACATTTCCCCCTTAGAGAGGTTGGGACATTTCCTCTAAGGAATCTAAGAGATACCATTTTTGGCTATTAAAATTTGGTATTTCAAGGATGAATTTTTCTTAGAAGAAAGCATATCTTTTTCTGTTTGAACCACCTATGATAAAATTTCATTTCTAACAATTCTAATATGATTTTCCAAAAATAGTAAGTCACATCTCAATTTGGAAGTGACTTTCTGAAAATAGAAATCCATGTCTAAATGATAAAGGATGATCTCGACATATGGAATCCACTTTGAAAATAGCTCAATCATGATTATACAAGTCAAGAATTAATATTTTTATCCTTACTAGTATTATTATTATTATTACGATAGTATTATTTATAAAATAATCTAAAGTCATTCACCTTTAATGGATTAATAAAAATTAATTCTCTCATGAAATAAGTAAATTAACTGAGAATCTCTTAGCAAATTGAACCTCTCTCATGGAATAAAATAATAACTCCACACTTAAGATAATGTAACTCTCCCTCACTAATGCAATGTATGGCCAAAGTGTAACTCCCTCATTCAATTTGATTTGCAACTCTCTCCAAATATTCTCTCATGTCTAAGTGTAACTCTTTCTCTCCCTAATTCAAATTGTAACTCCTAAAAGAAAGTGTAACTATCTTTCTCTATTCCTGGGATGAATTACACTTCTCCTCAAGTAACTCATCCCTCATGGAATTCTATTCTCCTATTATTGGCTCAAGGCATGAATTCATTTTGTAACTCCTCTCCTTTCTCATATATTTAAGTACGAGCAAGTGAGAGTTGAGAGTAGCATGTTCATTGTGAAGAAGGAGAGCAAGTGTTGAGTGTGTGCACGATAAATGTGAGAACTAGTGAAGAGAAAGAGAAAGAGAAGAGCTAGAGGAAGTGAGAAGGACATAATATGATAAAGAGGAGGAGGAGATCTTCAAGCAAAGAGAAAATGCACTTTAACTGCAAGTTGATCAGACATTGGTGATTCTCTCTCTCTCTCTCTCTCTCTCTCTCTTTGTATGTGCTTTCTACTCTACTAAACAATTGAAAAATTTAATAGAAGAATCATTTGGGTTTTCCCCTTTGAGTGGTTTTTCACTGGTCATTAGACCAAAATACTAGAATCTCATATTTGTGTTTGGTTGTCTTCATATGATCGTTAAGTTTATGTTCTATCTATAATTGTTGAATTGAAATTTTTTGAAGAAGAAATCTGCTATCTAAGTAATTATAACAGCATAAAACATTCAATTTTCTGCAAAGTACATTCATTTTTTTGTGAAGTACATTTAGTTTTCTATGAAGTACATTCAACTTTCTGCGAGGTACATTAGTTCCATTCTATTTTCTACGAAGTACATTCAATTCTATGCAAAGTACATTTAATTTTCTGCGTAGAACTTAGAAGTTTCTGCAAAGAATTTTTAAATTTCTTCATAGAACTTTCATATTTTAACATTGGCATCATTCCAAGGGATAAAGTCCAATCCTTGATCATTAGAAGTTTAGCTTCACCTTTGGTGAGTAATATTTTAATTCTTCTCTTCATTCACTCACTTGGTGACTCCACAAAATGAAAGGTCTAGTGGAGGTTACTCAAATAGAAGTTCATACCAAACCCTCTATTGAAGCCTTTTAGACCCCAAAAAAATTTATAGAAGGAGAAGAAGTAAGGTTTCTCAAGCTTCCTCTAGTGTCATTCCCACAAATCCAAATCCTTCAATAACACAAACTCAGAAAATCATCATGAGTGATAAACCTTGGGTAAAGAATGTCTATAAACCACTTGACAGTAGAATTAACAAGTCTCCTCATAACATGCCCACTAAGTATCAAAAGTGGTTTCCCATGTTTTTAGGTAATAATACTACTCATTTGAGAAAAACATTAGTAATTTCTCCAAAGAAGTGGGTGAGCATCATGTATCGAAGGATAAAGAAGATGTAGTTATGAAGTTGTTTTAATTAATCTGAGAAGAAAATTCTAGATCGTGGTTTGATGACTTACCAAATAATGGTATCAATGATTCAGATGCCCTCCATAGGATCTTCATGAAGAGGCAAGACACTAGAAAGGATGTTAGGCTAATGTTAATGGAACTTCATGAGATGAAGAAGAAAGAGAGTGAAATTCAAGAAATTTGATTGTAGATTTGCTAAATTAATAAAGGATTTTTCTAATGACTTGAACCTGGTGCCATTATTTTTCTTCATTATAACAATTAGTTTGAAGGACAAATTGGTTTCTTGTTAAGAGATAAGGCTCCCACTACCTAAGAAGTAGCTAAGGAACATGTTATTAAGATAGAATAAAATTTAGTTTCATCTCAAATAGAACCTTTCAACCCATCTAGAGCTTCTTAATCAAAACATAAAGTTGAAAAATGTATTGTGACTACTATTAAATTATCCACAAACATGATGCAATATATGATTGATGCAATGAAGATGATGGAGCCAAATTTTTATAGAAAAGTTAAGCTCCTCCAACAACAAAATAATCAAACTTTTCAAAACAAGATTGTTAACCTATAAACTTAATGTCATTCCCAATCTATGGGGAATTTCCACTGGGATAAGTCAACACAAAATCAACAAAATCAAAGATCTATTTGTTAAAAATGCAACAAGATGATGGAGCTTAGTGAAGAGAAGTTGCCTTCACTAAGTGGGTACGCAGGCTATTTTTGGCGCAAAGTCTATTTTTAGACTATGTCTATTTTTAGACATATGGATCATGGTCTATGAATTGCAGGATGCTATTTATGGATGATTGGTCATGTTGGTAAAAATAGATGGACCTCTATTTTTAGACATATGGTCGGAGTCTATTTTTAGACTACTAGTCAAAAAATAGAGTAGTCGAATATTATTAGCTCTTAATAATATCTGGACTATAAACATTATGTTATCCTCTTGCAACACTTTAGTTCGAGCTACAGATGTGGCACATGCAACTGCTAGAAGGAAATACGCTTTTCCTATGGGTTATTTGAGCTATTGCATG
>APFE031565222.1:0-11093 GCA_000404065.3 Pinus taeda
GAGAGAGAGAGAGAGAGAGAGAGAGATGGGGGAAGAGATAGGATTGGAGTGCAAAGGGAGAGAGAGAGAGAAAGAGAGAGGAGTGATGGGGGAAGAGAGAGGGACATAGGAGAGAGAAAGGGAGAGAGAGGACGAAAGAGAGACATGACTTGAGAGAGAGGAGGAGAGTGATGGGGGATGAGATAGGATTGAAGGGAATAGATACAAAGAGAGAGATAGAGAGAGGGATGGGGAAAGAGAAAGGGAGATAGGAGAGAAAGGGAGAGAGAACAAGCACGAGAGAGCGGACATGAGGGAGAGGACGAGAGAGGGAGGGAGAGAGTAGGAGAGGGATAGGGAGATGGACTTGATGGGGGGAGAGGGAGGAAAGAAGAAATACATAGAGAGTGAGAAGTGGAGATAGGGATGGAGTGACAAGGGAGAGATGGAGAGAGAGTGTGTATGTTTGGGGTGAGATAAAGAGGCATAGAAGGAGAGATGGAGAGAATGGGTGTGAGAAGGAGAGAGGAGAGAGGGAGGCATATAGTAATAGAGTTGGTGTAACATGCCTACCATACAATCTTATTTAAAACTCATATATTTACTAAGTCTAATAGTATGAAGAATCGGTTGAAATCAAGAACCGTTTTGATTAGTTTATTACTCATTTAGTTTGTCATATTTTCCTTTAGTTTTCGATGGTTAATATGGTGGGATTCGTTGTAAATGGGTTAAATAACAAAAAATGAGGTTATAGTTATCATCTTCCCCAAAAAATTAATTACCTCAACTACCTTAACCATTTTTTAGTCTCAACATAATGAGACATCCATGAATTGAATAGACTTGGTCGCCAACTTCACCTTTTCATGACAGACGTATGTATTCTCCTCAGTGCTCTCCCTACTCAAGTATCAGTTCAGTATCAGTTCGAGAAGAGATCCAGAAGAGATCGACGCATGACTCCTTATTCTCTTTCATAAGAGAGCCTAGTGTGAGGCCATAGTGGTTATTGTTCCTGTTTTGATAGATCAATATAAAGATCTTGCATCGAGGAATAAATGGTTGTGCTCGGTGACATTGAGCACTGTACTAGATGCCTGCCTTGGGGCAGATGAGGTTTGAGTCAGTGGCGAGCCTTAGGGCCAGCCTTGGACTACGATATAGACCTGAGGAGGCTTATGCCTGATTCCAAAAGTGGTAAAAAGGATAGAGATTCCTTGGGATTTCTCGGGTGTTGTGAAACTTTCGATGCCTGCTAGTTATATTAGTTCAGTAGAGGGTGCCGGGACTATTACATGAAGTGATAAATAACAAAATAAATGTAATGTCCCCTAATAATAAATAATAAATAACAAAAAAACTTAACTTCGGGACGAAGTTCCTTAAAGTGGGGAAGTATGTAACGTCCCATAATAATAAATAATAAATAATAAATAAATAAATAATAAATAATATAATAGAATATTAAATAAAGATAAACAATAAAAATAATATATATTAATTACATGCTCTAAATAAAATAAGAATAAACAGAAAAATAGTAAAAATCAGTAAAGCTACCAAAAAGTAAAAACAAAAGAAATAAAACAAGAAAAACATAAAAATCAATAAAGCTATCAAAAAAATAAAAACAAAAGAATAAAACAAGAAAGCAGTAAAGTTGCATGTTGACACACGTAGTGTGTGCATGTGGTTCCCCTTCCAATGTTTGCTCTATTTAATAGACAGGGAGGAAGATGGGAGGCATTCCATCATCAATTCTATCGAAGAATAGTGCTAGGAGAAAAAAGATACCTTGTCAGTAGTATGTTGATTGAGGGCTCGGGGTGGCCAGTTGTAGCAAGATTTTGCGAAATTGAGCTTATGGTTGGTTGGAAAGTCGTCCCCAAGACTTTGTTGCACGTAGCAGAATTCAACTAGCATTCAACTAGCATTCCACAGGTAAGTTGTCTCTCCTCACTCCTATTTTTGTAATTTAATGTTAACTAGTTCATAAATTGCTTTTTGATTATAAATCGCTGGATTAATCTAATTAATTACGTGTTGTTATTTCGGGGCTATTACATGTTCCTACTCTAAACATTATTTTTGTAGGTAATCTCGAATTCAAATTCAATGACTAGAGGTCAATTGCCAAAGCTCTAAATTGGATATACTTTAATACGACAAAAGTAGCATAAGCATAGTTGCAAAATAGGCAAAGATGTAATTTTTTTGAAGGCACCCTCAATTAGTTTCGATACTTTTAGCAAAATCATTGAAATTTTTTTGTTCTGTGGTGTTAATTTAATTTTTTTAATTTTTTTATTTCTTAGGGTGAAAAAAAGGTAGAGATATAAGTATAAGATAGGGTTCTGTAAAGTTAAGAGTATGTATAATATAATTAATATGGTTAACATAATTAACCATGGTTAAATATGGCAGCGTTGTTTATATGATTAACCATAGATTTTTATAGGTAAATGTTTGTAGCCATGGCCAACCATGTTTCTTATGGTAATCTATAGTAATTTTTTGTGAAAGAACTCCAATTATGGTAGCCCATGGTCAATTAAGTTCAACCAAAACCAACCATATTCAACCTCAATCAACCAAATTCTATCTCGATCAACCATGGTCAACCTTGTCAACACCCTTGAGCCATTACTGTAACATTAAAATTAATGTAACGTGGATGTACTAATGTAACAATAATCTACATTAATGTAACATTATTAGATTAACATAACTTTAATACATTTTTATGTTAATGGTTGACCATAGTAAACATAATCAACATTGATAAACTCTCTTCAACCTCGATCAACCCTACCATGCTCAACCATTCACAACCATAGTGAATCGTTGATAACCATTTTTATCCATTGTTATCCAAAATAAACCATACCTAGCAATGGTATACAAATCCACTGTAGTTGTTTACTAGGACAATCATATTAGTAAATGTGGTTGATATGTAGCATATTTCACCTTTTATATGTCAAACTACATATGAAAATGATGTTGATTTTAGATCACCCACATTTATAAAATTTAATTATAAACAATGGAATATCTAAAAGATAAAATAAGCTACACCTTTTTTGCACATTTTTTTGAGGATGAGAGGCACTATACAACCCAATGTGTAGGCAAAAATGTTTGTAAAATTTAAACATTTATTTGTGGGCTCAATTAAAAAATAATAAAAGGTTAAAAGTAAAATAGAGCCTAGTATGGGGAAGATATTGTAGTGTCTATAAATGAGTGTAAACATTAAAATCTTAGCTCAATTAATAATAAAATGTTAAAAAATAAAAATAATAAAATTCAATTTGTTATATTGTAAACCTCCAAATCAAGTTAGAAATTATGCTATGGGAAAATTTGCATAAATATTTATAACTTACATGTGGTAACTATAGAAATCATCCCCTAGGCTTGCTTTGGCAGGATGTAATAAATTAAGTTATGGAGTGGATAAGTGAATTGGTTACTTATGCAGAATAACTTCAATAAATTTTGGTGGGTTGTAAGCACTAGTAAGTCACATTCATGATTTTACTCCTACTTAAGTGCTAAGGAAGACATAAATAATGGGGGGAAGTAATTCTTGGTATCCATATTTAATTACATCTTATTCCTATCCAATTTTTATGTAAATATTTTCTTAAATTGTGGTGGGAAGTAATTCATGGTAAATATGCTATTTACTTTTTCAATCATTTTATTTTTGAAAGGTTTTCCTACAAAACTGAAGAATAAAAATCACTACACAAATATTAAAAGTAATGCTTGAAAATTGCAATCATATCCATAAATTATGACATAACATTTGTAAGCCAATTATTGATATGGCATTATATTGTGCAAAGGATGCAATAAGACCTTCAATTTATGGTGTAATAAAATGTTTGAAAATTTTTGTATTTAATAATATTGAAAAATAATTATTTATTTTTTAAAGATAAGAATTATAACCATTGTAAGGATTAGTATGATCCCATAACCATATTTAAATTTAATTAATAAGCACACAAAATCTAAATACTTACAATATAAAAAGATTTTTAGCCATGGATATTCACCCCCACATTCCCATTGATATTTCTAACTTGTAAATAAGTTTTGTTACAATACCATGGGCTAATACCATAACTTATCAATACCTCATGCCAAAAAACCATAAATCATTTATTATACCTTACATATATTGTTCATTAAACAAAGTGAAAAATTTTGATCATATGTGATAGAGAGGGAGATAAAGGAATTAAGAGAGACAATAGGTGAGGGAGAGAAAGAGAGGGAGAGGGAGATAGAGATGGATTTGGGTGAAGAGAGAGGTACTTCTCTAGAATTTGAACAATACTCTAAGGATGAAGGAATTGTTAGACATAAAACTGTTGTTTATGATCCTCAACAAAATGGTGTTGTTGAACGTATGAATCGAACTATTATGGAAAGAGCTAGGAGCATGGTCAACAATGCTAACCTACAAAAGGAGTTGTGGGCAGAAGCAGTATCCACTGCTTGATATTTAGTTAACAAATTAGCTTTAGTAGAAATTAATTGTAAAATTCCCGAGGAAGTTTGGTCAGGTCAGTCTTGTGATTATTCACATTTAAGGATATTTGGTTGTGATGCCTGTTCTCTTATTCCTAAAAATCAACATTCAAAATTAGATCCAAAATCAAAATGTTATGTCTTTGTTGGGTATGACTATCCGGTGAAAGGATACAGGTTGTCGAATCCTACGTCACGGAAGATAGTCATTATAAGAGATGTAACATTTGACGAATCTTCTCTTTTAAAATCAAATGTTGAAAGAATTGAACAAGAATAGGTATCACCAAATCAACAAATTTAGTTGGAGGATATACCTTCTCTTGAAAGTTGAAAGGAAGGAGAGACTTCTAGAGGGAAAGGTGTTGAAGATACAAAGGAATCTATTGAAGTTTTTGAACCAGTTCAACAACGAGTCACTCTAAGAAGGTCTACAAGGGAAAGAAAAACTCCTAAAAGGTATGACTATTCTACTTCATCTTTTGCTTTGATTACTGAAGATGGGGAACCTTCTTGTTATTAGGAAGTAGTAGATGATACGGATAGCAAAAAATGGAAGACCGAAAAGGAAGAAGAAATGGATTCCTTATCGAAGAATAATACCTGGGATCTTGTATAACGTCTTGAAGGGAGAAGTGTTGTTGGGTGTAAATGTGTCTTCAAATTGAAATGAAAATTTGATGGAAGTATCCAAAGGTATAAGGCGAGATTGGTAGAAAAAGGGTATTCTCAAGTTGAAGGTATTGACTTTCGTGAGTTTTTTTCCCCAGTTGTGAAACATGTTTCTACTCATACTGTGTTAGCACTAACTACAGTACTTAACCTTGAGTTATAAAAATTAGATGTTAAAACAACTTTTTTACATGGTGATTCAGATGAAGAAAAGCAGTATATGTCTCATGTACCATATGAAAATATTGTAGGCAACTTAATGTATGTGATGGTATCTACAAGACCTGACATTTCACATGCAGTTGGAGTTGTCAGCAGGTTGATAGCAAATCCAGGTGAAGAACATTGATGAGTAGTGAAATGGGTGCTTCGATATCTAAGAGGCACAAGTGACCATTAAATCATCTTTAATGGTAGTGAAGGATCAGTCTGCAGATATGTAGACACTGATTATGTAGATGATTTGGAAAAAAGGAGATCTACTACACGTTATGTCTTTACTCTTACAGGTGGAGCAATTAGTTGGATGTCAAAGCTTCAAGAAATAGTTGTGTTGTCCACTACCAAAGTAGAATATATAGTTGCTTCAGATGCGAGTAAAGAAGTAATCTTGTTAAAGGGTCTACTTGATGAGATTGAAAGGAAGCAGGAGAGGATGAATGTACTCTGTGACAGTCAGAGCTCTATTCACTTGGCTAAAAATCCAGCTTAACATAGAAAGACTAAGCACATTGATGTAAGGTATCATTTTCTGAGACATGTGATCAATGGCAGAAAAGCATCTCTTATGAAGGTCCATATACGAGAAAATTGTGCAAACATATTTACGAAGCCAGTTACAGTAGATAAGTTGCGATGGTGTTTAGCTTCTCTTGGCTTGTAGAAGAGATGATGAATGGGCATGGGCAAGGGATTAGCAAAGTTGTTGTCAAGGTGGAGTTTGTTGGAATTTGACAACTAATTGTAAATATGTGTAAAAATTATATTTTCCACCAAGTTGGTTTTATAATGAAACAACAATTATGTAATGGAGGAGGCTCCTATAAAATGATAAATTCCCCAACTATTATAATCGAGGAGAACCATTGTTGATTTAATAGAAAATCGAGTCCCTTTCCCTGCGGATGTTTCCTCGACACCCTGTCAAGGTTTTACCACGCAAAACATTGTATTTTTACTTGTGCCTTTGCATTTAGTTTGATTCAGTTTCATTTATACATTTCTTGGTTAATTAACTGCTCAGCCACCAGTTTACAATGGGTAGAGAATCGCTCCAATTGGTGATTTTAATTTTAAATATGATGGTGGAAAAGTATATTGGGGTTTTCAAATAATGAAACGTTATCATTTCATATTCATTTGGTCATTTTTAACTTTGTTTACAATGGGTAGAGCGTCGCTCCAACAGGTGACCCTTTGAGGGTTTTGCTGTCGATTCGTTGTTTTCAGTTTTTACAGGTGCTTTTCAGATATTAAGAAAAATCTTATGTCATTTATCCCTGGATACTTACTATTTTCTTCTTCGTTTTTTCTCGTAATTTATACTTAGTACCTTCAGTTTTAAATTTTTGTCAATTACTTTTTCCCTTGTGTAAATTTTCCCTTACATTTTTGTATGCATCACAAAGAGTGTTGGTGAATGTACCATCCCATCAATTTCATTTTATTTGAAATGGTAATTATAAAGGATATCTCTTGTCATTTGCAATCATTCCAGGTAATTGTTGCTTCGTTTCTCATTGTTTAATTTCATTGATTTTTAGGTCTACAAAATTAAGGGTTTTCCCTAATTTACTCAGTTTTCTACCCAGGTATTAGCATTTGGTTTCTTGACGGTACAAGGATCTTGTTTTCATTTTGCATTGGTTGAAAGGTCAAAACTGTCTTCCTTTCTCTGGTTTTTACATTTAATAGTACCAGTCAAATTCTAGTAAGTGTTTTGTTTTTCTTCTACTTCTAAACCCTTATTTTAGTATTGAAGATGTATGGCCACTTTGTTTAAGAGTATGGTCCAAAATTTCCCTTTCTATATTTCATATTGTGATTCTCCATGTGTTGCAACAATCAACTAAGTTTGTTTAATTCAAGATCCTTGTTCTTCTGCTTTAGGGTTTTTACCCATCAATCCTTAGTGCCACTGTTGCTCTAGTTCCTTCTAGCACTGTATTAATAGTTTCATTTCGGAATCTCCCAACATAAAATTGTTTTTAGTTCATTGCAAGAATTGTTTACTTGTTTCCACTTGTATTCGTTTGGAAGACAGAAAAAGGGTACAAGATACTTCTTTAGGTAATACCTATAAGTATACTTTTGTTTTTTTTAATGTCAATTCTAGAAATCTGTATCTTATTCAAGCTTCATGTCATGAATTCTATGAGAGGTATGATTTATTGAGAAAATTTGTGTGGCGAAGATGAATTTACAACTTCATGACATCACAGAAAACTAAATTTCTTCTCTTCTTTTCAGGCCGAAATTTCTAATTATACTCAAAATTTGAATGGTTTTCTTTGGATAGCTTCTTTCATGTCTTGGTTTGCCAAATATTTGCTATGGTTTATTATTATTTCCAATGCTATTAGGGTTTGAGTCATTTATGTGGGGACCTAGATCACTAAGGACATTTGTGCCAATTTAGTTAGTCTTTCTATTTGTTGGTGATATTAATTTTTAAATCAACCTACCATAGTTGTTGCCATTTATATTGGAGTGAGATGTTGGTTGTAATACTGTTCTTGAATTGAATATAGTTCTCTAAGATTTTATAGTTGTCTTTTATGATTTTTATTGCTACTGGAATGTATTATTATATTGTACATACTTATGATTTATGAAATATTGTTTGTTTCCTATATTCAATTATGGAATTATATAAATATGTGTTCACATAACACTTCAACAATGTGGATTATTAAATGATAGATTCATATGTACAATTTGATTGTTTATGGTCGTTCTAATTTTGAATTTTATTTTGACTTAATTTAAATTCCACCATATTGTTGAGTTTTTATTTCTTTTGCTTGGTCACAAGTTTATTAAATAATAGATTTTCTAAAACATCATATTATTAATCTACAAGTCTTCTACTTAGTTACTACTTTATATTTAGGAGTGAGGAATGGACTCCTCTTCAATTCTTTTACTAAGCGTAATAGTAATGTAAGCCACTTTTATATATAATTATCATGTAATTATATAACTACTTTTTTTAATTGCTTAACTCTCTTCATTAGCTAGATTCACAAACAAAGTCTCTACTTTTCTCTTTAACCTTAATATAAGTCATGTCTTTGTATTCCATCTTTCCTTACCCAAAAATGTAATTTAATATTCATTATACAAATTATCTTCTTCATAATTCTTCAATAGGATTTTGTAAAGTTTTAGATAGTTTAGCACATTTTTATATGAATTAATTGATTCCTTTTATCTGTAGCGTAATTTAGTTTTGCATGTACTCCTGTAACAATACAAGAATATAGCGAGATAATCCTATAATAATTAACTAAAATTTATTTAATTAGACATAGTTCCCAATAATAGTTTGGAGAAGGAAAATTTTCATATATCTATATATAATACTTATATATTTTTTCATGTAGGAATTTCCATACACAAATAATTAGAACTAATATATATAACTTCTTGGTCTCAATTCCCAACAGAATATATATTATAATTAATTATATAGTTTAACGTAACTTCTATACTTTTATTACTATTGGATAATACTTCTAACATAATTCATTTAATTATCATGCTTACTACTGTTGAGAGCTTACAGAAAGTAGCTCATATTTATCTGAAGGAAGATATTTTAACTATGCATGTATGATTTATTGCATTTCCAAATTTAGACTTTAATTCACAATATACTCCAGTTCACCTTCAAACTAACACTATAATACTATTTGGTTCAATATGTAGTAACAAAATAGCACACTAATTGGTTCAATATGTAGTAACACACTAGGATAGGTCTAACCATAATCATCTGTTTTGAAAATTACTTTATCTATGAAAATATACCTTATTTAATATATGGATAATTATTTAATTCCACATTCATTTAGTCATTTATATAATAAATTAAGTATTATAAGATTCAGTATACAAATCAGTGCAATCACATATGTAACCAATTGTGTTACTTGGGATTTCATCAATATATGCATGCAAAAATTGTAACAAATAAAGCTAAATTTTAATTTCAACATTAAATCTACATTTTCATTAAAATGACATTGAAAATTTCCATAATCAACATGTAAATCACAAATAGACATATGTCTAACTTCAATTAGTTGCTTGGGAATATTCAGGAATAGAAGATATTCCACTCAACCATGAACTGCCTCCAACAACTGCCTCTGATCTTAGATGTTCCTGCCTCTAGGAATTAAGAACCTTCTTGGGTTTCTTAGTGGTTTTCTTATAGATTGTTTACAAAGTACTTTTTCTTAGCAATGCCCCACTTTAAGGGTCTGCAGTACTTGTTCACCTAGGCTTTTTGTTTTTATATATGAAAATAATATTTTGTTTTTCTTTAGAACATGGGTTTTTCTCCTGTTGTGCTCTATTATTCTTTACATCCAACTTAGCATTTCTCCCTAGCAAAATGATTAACATTCATAGTGTTGGGTGATCTAAGCTTTGATTGAGGTGAAGAAGGGCTTTCTAGCTGGAGGATGATGCTGGGTCAGGACATATGATTGTAATCCTCTTGCTTTTTTTCATCTTAATAAAGCTATTCTAGTTTTCTTCCATATTCTTGTGTAATTGTTTATATATGCATTTGTATGGTTAACAAACATCTGGTCTTGTGTTATTTATGAATATAGATCCTTGTTTCTTCGATAGTAGTATGTTGCTGTGATTCCACAGGTGCTCTTTGAAGCTGGGCAGACAAAGAAGAAGCAGCGAAGCTCTATCAAGAAGGAGAGGAAATGAAGCACAAGACTAAGGTTGGTCTTCTTGGTTCTCCTCTTGTCTATTTTCATAAAGGAAAATGAAAGTAGACTTTACTTGTTTGTTTCTAAGATAGCCACCCATCTTAGTGGGAATAGCAGCATCCGAGTGGACACTATTCCTGGTAACACCTGCGTGGGTTTGTAGTGAATGAGAAGCTAAGCGTGTGTGGGTGTGGTTGGATTTTCAGTAATATACCCATAGGTTTCAAGAAATATTCCACTGGTATATATCAGAAACGATTGGTGCCATCCAAACTATGTATTTTTAATCCTTCATTGCATGGCGTTGGAAGTAAGAAGCCTCATTGTTATAGGTGTAGCTGGAAGAAGTTGAATGGTTGTTGTTGGTGGTGCTGGAATGTTGTGTGTAAAGGTTTGTTGGAATCAACTACCTCTGGAGCGTGGATTGGACCAGGAGTGGTTTTCTGATGAAATGAAGAGACCCTAGAATTCGTTTTCACCATTTTTGGTATCAGAGCGGGAAAAGATTTCCTGCGGAAAGGAGTTTTTGCGTGCTGAGAAAGAAGAGTGTGAGCAGCCACGGTGACAGAGTTGGTAATGTGAAAGACTGGTAGGATAAAAAGACTACAACGTGTTTTGTGAGCGAGGGATCAAAGGTTACATAGGGAGAAAGCAAGTCTTGGAAGAAGACCGACATTGGCAATAGTAAAGAGGTAAGATAGCATAGGAAACGTTGCAGAGGGCGAATGGCCAAGGACAAAAAAGGTCCAAGATAACCAAATGAAAGATAGTAGAGAGAGTTGAGAATTTCATTCTCAAGGGAGATTTTAAATTCGAACACATAGCAGAACAAAGAGGACGACTGAAGAAAATAATTTGAGACAGTGCATGCAAAATGCAGATGGACATGATCATGCAGGGATCATAATATATCTATATATATATATATATATATTATAT
>APFE031565235.1:0-25836 GCA_000404065.3 Pinus taeda
CTATATACATATAAACTTTACAGTTAATATAGAAGTAAAATGGTCGAAAAACCTCTTGGATAATAAGTATACATGTCAACTGCCTATATATTCAATTATACACTGAGAATAACAAAGGTTTTGCATAACTCAATGTAAAGAAACCCCTTCGAAATGCAAGCCAATACTATCAATCAACTTGAAGCGTCATAGGTCCTGACATAAAACAACTATAAGATATCATGGAAATTTGCAAGTCTGAACAACCCTCGAATAAGTTATTAAACTCTAAATTGCTGGGACTACTGAAAACAGGTCGAAAGTAGCACCGGGAGGAAACAAGCACTTTGTATAAAATAATCCTACCCTAAAATAATCTCGCCTGCCAATCCATCGAACCAATCTAAACAACCAAGTAATGAAGGGCCAAACTGAAGCAACGAAGATTGTCAAGCACTGATGCTGAGATCCTGGAAACAACGATCTATCTTTAAAATCACTGAAAGTAAACTGGGGCACTATTTTGCATTCCTATCTCTAAAACTGTTATGAGGATGGAAAGTTGGAAACTTCATATATTATACATACATACAGAATATAATATATAATATATATATTATATAATATTATATATATATATAATTAAATATATATATTTATAATAATTATTATAATAATGAAAACAAAATTGTTGCCATCTTTATAATCACTCAATGATATCACGGGAAACCATGCAATAATGTGCATACGATACTCCATTCAAGCTCTATTTTGGAATTGAGAAATGCTTCCAACACTCGACCGTGTAAATGCAAAGCACCTCTTATATAAGCTTGCATCATGCACGGAATGAATGCATGTATTGCTCTTCTCCATATTTTATGGAGAAAAAAACCAAACGCAAAAGAGATTCAGTTAGAAAAATCCGATGCCATTTAAATCCAATGCTCCAGAAATAGATATGATATATAACCATTTAAATCCAATTCTCCAAAAATAGATGTGATATATAGCCATTTAAATCCAATGCTCCAGAAATAAATATATATCTAGATGTGGTATATAGGCATTTAAGTCCAAGGCTCTAGAAATAAATATGATATATAACCATTTAAATCCAGTTCTCCAGAAATGATATATAGCCATACGGATACATATCTACATGCAATAACAAACCCTTGATACAAATTTTAAATGCAATTGTTCCAAGTAGAAACTCTTAATAACTCTCAACCATTCATTCCCTTGCGTGGAATATTGCAAGAATGACTCTTTCATTGCCTCTTTCCTTCTCTCTATACATATAAACCATTCATTGCCTTGCTTGGAATATTGCAAGAATGTCACTTTCGTTGTCTCTCTCCTTTTCCCTGTACATATAATTCATTGATTTAAATAAAATAGAATTATTTAATAGATTCAAAGACAACAGAATCAATCAACTATATATAATATTAATTTATGTTAATATTCATTGATTTAAAGAAGATAGAATTATTTAATAGATTCAAAGAAAATAGAATCAATTAACTATATATAATATTAATTTATGTAAATTTTATACTCACGTATCCAATATATGAGGTATGTATTAATAAGGTTTTGATGATTAATGAGTAAGGCATTATCCTGAACATTTTGATCGATGCTCTCGTTAACATTACCGCTAACTTTTTCATTTACATTATCATAATTAATCGACAGATTATTTTCATGCTGAAGAATATTTTCCAATCTCTGCTCTAATTTCGGTGCACTTTCCTAGACATTTTTATGCGCATTTTTCTCAAAACTTTGCGGAATATGAACATTCTTGAGCTTAATAAAAACGCTTGAGCTCGGATTTTCGTACCTCGCGCTGGGATCCACATCGGAAGACATGCGACTAAAATTCATCAAGCCGAGTCCGGGACATAGGCCAATTCCCATGCCTTTACCACCATTTTCCATCACTGCCATAGCTAAAATCGATATTTTCATAGCCTTCCCCGATCTTCGCCTTGTTCGAGACTTTTTATGGCCTTAAAACTAGCAGAAACAGATCAACCATAAAACTGCAAAGAACTCGACTCTCCGGTGACCGATCTGGACAATATTTAACTCCATATTTGCAGCGAAAACTCGGGATTCAAACTTTACCATAAAGACTTATGGATTCACAGCAGAATCAGTGAAAATGCAGAGGAATTTTCCGAGATGCTATCGGGCTCTGTAATGAACGCAGGGTCCCTGCTGTTGGCCTTGAATGCACTGCACACCATGGTGACTCACGGTGAAGGAAAGTGTTTGAATACAAAACCTTAACGCAAGTTGTAGAGCTAATCTTCCATGTCGGCACCATTTTGCACCTGTGCAGGGGAAATCTTCTTCTGGGTATCCTCAAACTTACTCCGGAGAAACCATTTCTAGACCACCGTGGATGCCCCTGCATACTTCAACGATATCCAAATATTATTCCTGTGAATAGTTCAATAATTATTCTGATACATGTGGTTATATATATGTATTGAGGATTTGTATAGTAAATGAACGTGGCTGGCCCTGACAATATTTTGATACATATATTATGTTGTGATTACTAACATCATGTGGATATTATAAATATTTTGATGAATATCTCAGGATGCGATGAATAATATACTTGGAAAATGATAAAATCTAATACCGAGAAGTAACTAGAAATACATGACAGAGGATGTTTATTGAATTCCTGTAAATCCACTCTAAAGAGTAATGCGATGTAGTGAATATTTTATCAAAGGCGTATTCAAATTACTGTTAATAATTTTAGATATATATATATTCTGGTGGTCAAAGTTAATTCGATGCAAACATGAAGAATTACTTCTGAGTGAGAAATTATATTGTGCTTAGAATTCAAAGCTCAAAAAAGAAGATTAATCGGTTCGGTTGTGTAGGACTAAGATTTATTTATGAAAAACGATTAGCTAGTGATCTTGAGGTTAACTTAGAGGAAATGATCTCGAGGTTAACTTAGAGGAAATGAATAATCTCAAGTCAAAAATGAACTCTAGAAAAAAAAATAGGTAATGGGAAATGAAACCAACATCCTGTTAAAATTATCGCTTAAAGTAAGAACAGGCCTATAACTTATATATATACGGAAAGGAAAGAAAAACAAGTGTAGGAGTTATGCTAGATGTTGGAGTGATTATATTCTGGCATTGAGAAAATTAAAGGCCGAAACTTCTGGACTTACTAGAAGGGCAGCTTTAATTAGAGTAACAGTGGTTATTTTCATATTCATTGAAGAAATGAAGCATTGTTCTGAACATAAATAGGATTCATTAAGAATTCATTAAAAGCATTTCATACCATTTTGTGAGAGAAATTCAGTCGATTATTTGTGACACATTCTCAAATCAAGAATAATAAAACCCTATGTGTTGTCGAGTTGTTACTTAGTCAACTATTACTAGTATGTAATTAACACTGTTAAACCATGAAACACTAATGGTAAAGATAGATGAGTCGAAACAGAATTAAAGACGGAGCAACGTTAAATCTCTTTTCATTATTTTTACATTGCATGCCATACTCATGTAAGTAACTCCATTTTCACTAAATTTTACCTCTGCAAATTAGAGTCATAGAAATCATGTGACATTAGTCATTGTATTTGCACTTGTAAATAAAAGAAAAGGAATGCAGTGCCAAGTCTAGTAGAATATAGAAGTGCATACAAATAATGGAGAACGAGAACCATAGAGCTCTTTTTTCTTTTAAAGAAAATGAGATGAATTATACAGTCATAAGTGACCCCATTATTAAGAAAATAAAGGCATGTGATGGAAAATACACAACAATTGTAAAACATTTACAGTCCCTGTGCATAGGTGGCATATTAAAAGTGATTTCTACAATGAAATGGGCCTAAGTTCACAGAGTGGTGATGAAAACCCAGGACTGTAACAGAAAACCTGTGACAATTAGGAGAAAAATTTTAGAGCGAGGACCAGAAGAAAGACAACATGAATTTGTTAGGGGTCGCATTGCACTATGGTAGAACCACCATAAAATATACCTGGAACAAACATATTTCTTGTCAACCGACGAATTCGCTGGAACAATTAGGGTGCATCCAGAGGAACAAGGAGGGGCACACCAAAGACCCCTAAACTTGCAACAGTGCACTTCGGCGGTAAACCTGTGTATATAAGATAGTTAATGCGATAGAAATCTAAAAAAAAAAGACTTAATTGAGTTTTAGAACCAAAACAAAAATGAAAAGAATGTGAAAAGTATGAACGCTCCGTTAGTGAAGCAGACTTCTTCCGTTCAGGAATACTGACCTTCTTCCGTTCAGGAATACTGACGGTTTCCTCACCATCACCTATATTCACGACAAGCCTCCCATCTTTATCAAATTTGATCATAGCCTTTGCCGCTTCCAGCCATGGAAAGCCAAGCAGGAAATTGTAGGAATCCTTGGGTTTATCAAATTTGATCATAGCCTTCACCGCTTCCAGCCATGGAATGCCAAGCAACAAATTGTAGGAATCCTTGGGATCTGGCATGCTGAGAACATGGAATGTAGTCACAATTCGAACCCGGCCAACATCAACGAGGATGTCCTTGATCACGCCTTCTAGAATTCTCTCATAATCCTGAGGAAAACGCAGAGCATGAGTACTCAGCCTGGTGGGTTTGAGATCCAGAGACTCGCTTACATGAAAAGGCATTATACTCACTTGGGCGGCACACCCCATCTTCAACCATATGCAAACATCTGTCTTACATGAAGGACACGCTGCAGAATAGTACCAAAACTTAGGACAAACTAAGTTGTGTTTAAAATGTTGGCATATCAACCATACTTTGCATCGAACAACTTGAAGGTTGTAATAAGACCCCAATTATTTTCAGAACCAAAACTTTGGTTAAAAATTTGTTGAATCAAAATTCCGAGCATTAAACTTTGGTTAAAATGCCAAAACACTGAAAATAAAATGGTCAAATTATGAACTAATACTCGGTCAGCAATCGATCGATCGCTAATAGTCCTAGGCAGGGACTAATAATAATAATAAAATATTGCAATTTATATATTGTTGTGAACATCTTACATAAGTAATATTATATTTATTTTATATATAATAAACATTTTACAAATCATTATGGGAAGATGTTGTTCCGAATGTCTATGTGAACCCAAAAAGATCACATCAACTGAGTTCCATTTTAAAAGTATTATTTAATTTGTTTAAAAAAAGTAAAACATTAAAATTCTATACTTCGTTTATTTCACAGATGCTTTAAATATTACTTAGCTATCTAGATCATTCGAAATATCTTGAATATTTCTGGGTTATCTTAAATAGGCGGACTAACATAGTTTGATTTTAAAGATGGATTCTTTTCAAAAATAGTTTGTGAAGATTTGTATATCTACAAAATTGTGCAACCTTGAGATCGCAGACAAGGTACGAAGGTCTCTGAAAATTGTGGCGAAGCCGTGCCATCAACAAACGAAGAGAAGAAGGAGGAGAAATATCTTTTAGTTTGACAAGTTATCGGATTGATCAATTCTAGTTCAGGCTGAAGGCGCGGGACTGTGCGGATATAAAACTAAAGGATTGATTCACACGATAAAAATATGGTGTTTGCTCAAGACACAAAGTTGAAAGTACCCGGGGCTAGATTGCCAACTTCATCCATAAAGAGCAGTGTTAAAATGCCGGTGGATCTGAAATCTAAAAGTTCATCCACAAACAACAGTGTTAAAATGTGGTGGGTCGGAGTTCTTCCACAAACAACAGTTCTAAAATGCGGGTGGGTCCGAAATCTGGAAGTTCATCCACACAGAGCAGGGTTAAAATGCCAGAGGGTCCAAAATCTAAAGCGTACTCTTGTGGAAAATCTGGGGAACGTCCATTAAAAGAGAATTCCACAAACCCTAAATTGAAGGCTTCTAGGAACGCTGTTAGGGTTTTCTCCGAAACCCCTCGGGGCTTGAACCCCAAAAACGAAATTAGTTTACGAGTTGAATCAGTTAATGCTGTGGATGATGATCAGCTTAACTTGGATCTTTTCAAAGGTCAGCACTATGATCGGGCATTGGCAGAGTTGAATTTTGCAGCCTGCGAAACAGTCACCTAATATCACCTCCTCGGTTGTTACCCATGAGAAACTAGAAATTGTGTCCCCCATTAATGGATCCAAGTACAACCGAATTGCGGGGGAAGCACTTGTTCTTAATCAATCAGATGCCACCGCAAGTATGTCATGTGGAATTGTGGCTGAAAATTTAGAGATATGTCCGACAGATATAGATTCAGAAGACAAATGTTTGACTTCTTCAAATGAGAGCACCGACTCAAATTGTATATTGTCCAGTGGGACTCCTCCTGTACGTCTAAATCACCGTTTAAGTAGCTACGTAGGTGAGAAGCTCTGCTTTTCACAATAGAAATGTCAAGAGTGGGATAGAATCTCATCGCATTCTTCTGTTTTGATGCAAGATTTTGATGGGACTGAGACAGAGTTCCGCGAGTTCAACTAAAATGGATTAAGTTTTCATGATTTTTTGAGTGAGGCCAATAAAGTTGGTGACCATCTCCTTGCTTGCCCAGAAATCTCTGTAATGCATCGTAAATTTTCTAGTCACAGTCATGACAAACTTGCTCCTAGGCGTTTAGATTACGAGGATGGAACGAGCTTCACTTCCACAATGGAAAAATCACTCATGCGGCTGGATGATGAAATGGGCTGGACCTTGAAAGCGTTAAAGGATAAGGTTGTGGACAACAAGGATCTTCAGGATCCTCTATACTGGCATCTGAGTCCGGAATCGTATTGGACTATTGAAGGATGCTGCGGCAACTAGGGTTTCGTGCTGGAATATAAATGTATATTCAAGAACACTAAACAGTAATTCAAATCGAGGAACGGTGTGCTTTTTATAACAGAACATCCAACGTCGTTTAGTATTGTATAGTTAGAAATTTATTCAAAGGTCGTTTATTTTTTCGTTTTGTTAGGTTGTTTAGATACATAGGAAACTGTAAATATGTTCTTCAAATTCAAAAAGTGAGAGGAATAGGTAATCCTTATACATATGTCACAAACCTTATATATAAAAAAAAAAAATTATATTCACTTGTTAATGACCCTCATAATTATCTAATTGACATAAACTTCGTACTACTATAATGTCATGACTCATTTATTAAAGTTACCATATCATGTCAAAGGTTCGATGGTTAATATATATACATATTTGCATATGTTTACGGTGGTCATATGTGTTCGCGCTCACGAGAGCTGGCACATTGGCATGTCACCATACCACTTCCGCTACCACCTGGGATTTGCATTTAATGCCAGGCAATCAACTGGATTTGCTCACCGGTATGATACTACACTTGCTGCTCGGACAGGATAGCTGGCCGCTCCACGCTTCTCCTCTGATACGATCCTTGGAGTTTGAAATAGGGTAGCTGAAGCAATTTAATTGTTATAACTTAGTCCTGAACTCCCTCGGGATACCATCTTGTATGGACGCCCAGGATTGTTCCTTGTACATCGACAGTGTTAACTCACAGTTTTCGAATCAAAAGGAATTGGGTCAGGGTTTCCATGGCATTTTCATTGTCATTGCAAGGCAACGCCTTCCGCCGCTGGTTAACTCTGCAATTGTAGTATAACATCCTCTGCTCAGCTTTTGTTCGGTGAATCCTTACCATCAGCTACTTTGGTTTGCATTCCGCCAAGGTTGAGGTCGATACAGCTAACTTCCGGATCGAAATGTCCGAGTTCATCTTCAAATCTAGAAACCTGTACCTCATCCAGCAACAGAAGGAACATTCAAGAATATTATCAGTAATGACCTTTATTAGTTATTTAATACAGTATCCTTATTTTGTCATTGCTGTTTTGCCCAGAGGCCACAGTGCTGTAGCTGGGCTCTGATACCATATGTCACAAACCTTATATATAAAAAAAAAAATTTATATTCACTTGTTAATGACCCTCATAATTATCTAATTGACATAAACTTCGTACTACTATAATGTCATGACTCATATATTAAAGTTACCATATCATGTCAAAGGTTCGATGGTTAATATATATACATATTTGCATATGTTTACGGTGGTCATATGTGTTCGCGCTCACGAGAGCTGGCACATTGGCATGTCACCATACCACTTCCGCTACCACCTGGGATTTGCATTTAATGCCAGGCAATCAACTCGATTTGCTCACCGGTATGATACTACACTTGCTGCTCGGACAGGACAGCTGGCCGCTCCGCACTTCTCCTCTGATACGATCCTTGGAGTTTGAAACAGGGTAGCTGAAGGAATTTAATTGTTATAACTTAGTCCTGAACTCCCTCGGGATACCATCCTGTATGGACACCCAGGATTGTTCCTTGTACATCGACGGTGTTAATTCACAGTTTTCGAATCAAAAGGAATTGGGTCAGGGTTTCCATGGCATTTTCATTGTCATTGCAAGGCAACGCCTTCCGCCACTGGTTAACTCTGCAATTGTAGTATAACATCCTCTGCTCAGATTTTGTTCGGTGAATCCTTACCATCAGCTACTCTGGTTTGCATTCCGCCAAGGTTGAGGTCGATACAGCTAACTTCCGGATCGAAATGTCCGAGTTCTTCTCAGATAACCGTGATGCCTTTCTTTGTAACGGCAGCATAGCGAGCTCTCCTCAGGTAACTGCGAAGCCTTTCTTTGCACAGAGCCATAGCTTTCTTATTGCTGGTTTATTCATTATACTATGTTTAATCGGACATGTGTTATGACTTTGTCAGGATACTGGAGGCGAGGGTTTGGCGTTGGAGGTTTCAGAATTCCGGTTTCATCGTATTTCCAAGTGAGTTGCTCTACCCTTGAGTTGTGAATTCCATTATCCCGAACTTGGCCTGAATAATGCTTTTCTTCCTGTCAGGAGTGTCTTACCGAACTTCATTGAGGCTTGACCGAGTTATGACACCTCGGCAAAGAATCTCTGGTTATTGAGGGTTTCATATTGCCATGGCCGGTTCTGGGTAGTTTTGTTTTTAAATCTGGGTTAGGGTTTAGTACCTGAGTCAACTCGAGCCTTCTTGAGAGACCCGTGAATATTGCTATTGAATTTGAATAGTTGTAATGGGGGTAGCCAGTCAGCTTACCACCTGCAGTTCGAACAATGACTCGAGAATGTCAGGTTCCAGTTCCGCATGAGTTTTAAGAGTTTATACTGTGTATCATTTGACTGTTTTATATATATATAACCCTCACTGTTATTTCGCATTTGTTTATTAATGGTAATGTTCGAGTTCGCACAGTTTGACAGAACTCCTCTGTATTTATTTGTTTTATTACATGATTGTTTATGAGGGCTCTACCCTGATACGTTAGCCGCATGCTCTTATTTCAATTCTTAGAAGTATACTCCTGTTGATTATTTGGAGCACACCGACCCTGTGGTCGTATGTGCGTAGTCTATGGTGATGATAGCATTGCTCCCTATCGAGATGGGGTTCGTCCCACAGAATGCCTTTGGCGACTGTTGTTTATATATATTTTTAATGAAGTTGTCTCTGCTTCTCGGCTTTATATTTTTTTTATATATATTCCTGTCAATGATATTCGGGACAGGGTTCTATCAAACTCGGGTATATTGCATGTTTACATAGTACTTGCGTATGTATGGATGTTTAATTTCTGGTCATGAATATTTCAATAGTTGTATGTTTTGGCCGACTCCGTTGTCTCCTTCGAAGATGGGTCTGAGCCAGTCTCGTGTACCCTCACGGGTAAAATACCGAGACGATGAAATTCCAGGGAACCAAACCCTCTTGGTCCTATCCTGGTGGCTAGCTTTTTCTGTTATTTATCGGATGTTAATTGCTTAACACTACATCATTCTATAATTCGTTTTCTGATTGATGTCTGGATCGAATAACAGAATATTCATGGAATTTAAACTATATTCATGCGATGATGAAAAGTACGGTGAAATTTTTCTTTCTGTTTCATAATCATTAAGAATTCCAGGTATTATCTTTTCTGTCTTTTTTGACCCGTCTACTGGACGGTTAACCTGAAGAATAATTTAACAGACTTAATTTGTTTAAAGGAAACAAATAGATAAATTACCCTATTCATCTTATTTTATTTTCCTAACAGTTTATTTTATTCCTCCATTTATCGTAGGCAACAACTCCTACAGATTTTATAATATGGCCTTATCTTACAGATAAACAATTGAGTCTTACTTTACAGATAACCGACAGTCTTTACCTAGGAAGTAAGATTCCTACATTATTACTGTAACCATATTTAACTTACCTGAACCGTTCTTGATTTAATTCTCTGCCTTTTCAAACTGAAGAAACTCCTGCAGAGCTTGTTATCCTCCCAGCCACGAGATCAATCGTTTCGACTTGATTCTCTCCCCCAAGCTCGCTTGCAGGCCACTGCCCTCCGCAAGATGATGCACGCTAACAGCAGTGCAGTATGATGCACAACAGTGCTGGTACTATCTGATCTTCACCAGACATAGTACCCTTTTTCCTCTTTGCTTTCTTTTTCCCTGTCTGTTCCTTAACAGCCCAGCCCCCCCACCCCCCCCCCCCCCCTTTTTCCTCTTTTCCCTTTCCAGGGTAAGGAAAGGTGGTTAGGGTTGCCCCTGTTGCTGGCAACTGTTTCTTTTAACTAAGCAAGAGGAAGTAAATAACTTTTTCCTCACAAAGTCACTTACCATATCACTTAATTCATAATTTCGAATAAATGACATTTCAATATTAATAAAGTAATAATCCTGTTTTCACATTTACCTAACATGGTAACTTAGAAATTTACTCATATAACTGTTTGGTCATTACAACATATGAGCATGTATTTGTTTTATATTAATTAAAAAAAATTGTTTTTTTTTTAATTACTTTTTATCTCAAGAAAAAGGCATATAATGAGAATTTGAGAAATATATCTCCCAAAGAAAAGCATGAAACACTCAACTATAACATGAAGTAATTTTTTAAACCTCATTAAAAATTTAATTAAATTTTAAATCTACACTAATTTTCTTTAAACTGTCTCCAATCATATAATTATTTTGGCATTTTTAATTTATGAAGTATTTAGATTTTACATTAAAAATTAATTAAATTTTAAATCTACAATAATTTTCTTTAAGTTGTTTCCAATTATGTAATTATTTTTGCAAGTTTATGTTAGGGAGTATTTAGATTTTACATTAAAAATATAGATAAAGAGAAAAATCACAATTGGTTGTGAGTATAAGATTTCAAATTTAGGTTATTTAAGAATATAAATATGTATTAATGAATAATATATATTAAATTGATTAATGAGAAATGTGAGTTTAATATGATTGGATGATAAATGAGTTAAAGGTTATTTAATTGATGGCCAAAGCATAAAACATCAAACTTAGGTTGGCTGGATGACTTTAAATTTCCACAATATAATATTTTGAAAATAAAATATAGTATTAAATTTGATATACAAATAATTATTGGTTTTTTTATATATACTACTAGGTTATAACTTATTTTTATAGTTGTTTATAAATAAATAAATTTATATAACTTAAGTGTGTAGGTAAATATAAAGTTTATCTGTAGTATGTTGTTCGAAGAGCTATCAAAGAAGTGGGATAGAAGCCAAATGCTTCGTGAAAGTAAAACACCTTCCATAGAGTTTAACCCTAGACTTGTGCTGTGGAGATTTTGGACCGCAAAGAGAGGGGAAATGCGAAATGACAAGGTCTACCAAACCAATTAATCTCTGATTTAGAACGATTGATCTACCAAACCAATCATTGTTTGATCACTATGGAACATCCCAACCATCCATTTGTGACCCATCACGTGGAAGGGACACAACCATAAGTTCGACATGTAGAGAGAGGGGACCCACATCTCATATACTCCATGTGTATTGGTTTTCAGGGGGAGGGGTTCATGTAGTGGGTAAAATTATTAAATATTTAAACATGAATATAATAATTCCCTTGATCTAAAGTGGAAGAAGTAGATCTTGTATTGTATCACAGCAAAGTTGATCAAAGGAGAGAACTGTATACAAGAAGAGAGAAGTTCGAAGTTTGAGGTTCCTGAATATAGAAATCGAGTTCTTATCACATCTCAATTTCACCAACGGCGTTTAGCAGTTTAAGACTCAAGTATGCCCTTGATGGCAGATTGAATTTTATAGTCTGGAAGGATCGCATGGAAGTAGTATTAGAGGATAACAGTCTAAAGTACCTCATTGATCAATAAGTCCTCAAGCCGACTAATGCTACTCAATTAGTGGAATGGAAGAAATGTGTGGCTAGAGAAAGGAGAATCCTTCTTGAAGGAGTTCGAGACCACATAGTCTCGAGTCTCCATGGGAAGGAGACATTTTTTTCAATGTTGAAAAAATTGAAAGATCTATATCAGAACAACAACGATCAGAGGAAGCTGGCGCTGAAAGACAAGCTTCGGAAAATCATGTGTGAAAAGGGCAACATGATCTCTACATATCTAAACTAGCTCACCACCTACAGGGATGAGCTTGGAAGTGTAGGGATCACGACTGTTAATGATGACATGGTGAGTCTTTCACTCCTCGGACTTCCTAAGAGTTGGCATAGCTACCAAGACTCGGTTAATGGAAGAGAAAAACTGCCAGATTAGGAATGACTTTGGTCGGATCTGATGCAGGAGGAGATAAGAAGAAACAACAGAGATGGATCCTTATCAAATTAAGATGATGAGGAAAATCTAGCCTTGGCGAGTAAGGCGAGCAAAGGGAAAGGGAAGTCGTCCCATCCCAAATCCGGTTCTTCCAATGGTTGGAAGAAGTTTGACAAATCGAAAGTGCGATGCTTTCATTATCATGAAGTGAGACATTATGCTACAAATTGTCCATAGAAGAAATCCAGGAAGGGATCCTTGAAGGGATCTGATGGTGAGGCACTAGCCTCACAGTTTGAGTTCGATTTCTCTCTTATTGCATGCATGGTTTCATCCATCGTGGGATGTGTGTGGTACCTGGACAGTGGAGCTTCATTCCACATGTCAGGTGACAAGAATCTTTTCAGTACCTTGGAGGAGAAGGATCTCCAGATGCGGATCGAGATGGGCGATGATGGAAAGTACCGTGTTTCAGGTGAAGTTACGATTGTGTTTCAGAGGGAGCATGGAGCTCCCCTCACCTTGACTGATGTAAAGTATGTACTAGGTCTGAAGAAGAACCTTGTGTCTATCGCTATGCTAGAAGATAAAGGCTATGATGTAATCTTTAGTAAAGGAAAGGTATTCCTGAGGCATATTGGTACTAGATAGACCAAGCGGATTGGGATTCGAGTAAAGAATCTCTACAAGCTAGAGGTACACGACTGTGTTGCATTGAGTTCCAAAGCAGAGATGGTGCAGAGCCAAGATGTTGGCGATCTATGGCATGGAAGACTAGGCCACTTGCACCACGGAGCCTTGAAGATCATGCAACAGATTTCTACTGGACTTCCCAAGGGAGAACTGGGGCAAACACGTACATGAAAAGGTTGTACCTCAGGTAAGTATGCGAAATATTCCTTTCCAGATTGAGACAATAGAGCTAGAGAAATCCTGGAGAGATTTCACTCAAATGTTTGTGGAACTTTCTGTACAGCCTCCACTACTAAACAAAGGTACTATGTTATTTTTATTGATGATTTTTCTCGTAGATGTTGGATCTACTTTATGCAAAAGAAGGATTAGGCCTTCTTGAGTTTTTGTGAGTTTAAAGCCTTGGCAGAGAAAGAATTTGGAAAGAAAATAAAACCCTTGTGTAGCAACAATGGTGGAGAGTATGTCTCCCAACAATTTAAAGACTTTTGCTTTGAAGAAGGGATTAAACAGGAATTGACAGCACCCCATAACCCACAACAAAATGGGGTGGCTGAAAGGAAGAACATATCGATTGTGGGAGCAGCTCAAGCGATGTTGCATAACCAAAACCTACCACTACATTTGTGGGCCAAGGCATGCAATAAAACAATATACTTGCAAAACAGAAGCCCACACTGTATATTGGGAATGAAGACACCTATTGAGGCCTTTTCCGGGAAGCGACCAGATGTGAGTCATTTCCAAATATTTGGATTGTCTATTTACTGTAATGTGACCAAAGATGCCCAGAAGAGGCTAGATCCAATAGCTGAGTTGGGAATACTCATGGGGTACATGGATATACCCCACAACTATCAGGTGTACCTTCCTACCAGTTAGAGGACAATGGTACGTAGGGATCTGAAGTTTGACGAGAAAAAAGCCATACGATTATCACTTGAGAGGGAGCTCAAGTTGCATGCAGAGGAGGAAATTTAATTTCCTAAGGAGGAGGAGCCTCAGATTAATGTGGAGCAGTTGTATGAAGAGGATCCTGGAGTGGAGACATCTAGTCATGATGATACTTCCAAAGATGGGCCGAAACGCTCCAGGGAAGCTGACAGGTTGATGCTGCATGTGTGGGAGAATGTGGGACAACCATCTTCTCAGTGCAGACAGAGGAGGTCACCTGAGTGATACACTGGGTACATGGCCCTGGTTGGGGAATGTGTAGATATCGAACCTTCATTCAAGGAGGCAGTTTACAAACCAGTTTGGGTTGATGCAATGGTAGAGGAGTACGCCTCTATCATTCAGAACAGTGTGTGGGATGTTGTCCCAAGACCTTAGGGCAGGTTAGTGGTGAGTTCCAAATGGATTTACAAGTTAAAGTAGGCAGCTAATGGAAGTGTTGTGAAACATAAGGCAAGGTTTATTTCCTGTGGTTTCTCACAGGTCGAGGGGATTGACTACGACGAGACCTTTGCTCCTGTATCAAGGTACACATCTATCAGATCGATGTTGGCACTATCAACTCAGATGGGTTGGAAGATACATTAGATGTATGTGAAGAGAACATTCCTCAATGGGAAGATTGAGGAGGAGGTGTACATTGAGTAGCTAGAGGGTTTTGAGACCTTTGATCATGAGTCGCATGTGTGCCGACTCAAGAGGGCTTTGCATGGGTTGAAGCAAACACCTTGTGCTTGGTACACGAGGATCGACAACTATTTCACCAGGTTGGGCTTCACCAAGAGTGAAGTAGACATGAACCTTTACCATTTCATGGTAGAAGGTAAGCCATTGATCATTGTTCTTTATGTCAATGATCTGATTTTGATAGGTGATGATCAGCTCATCCAATCTTGCAAGGAGGACCTTGCAAGAGAGTTTGAAATGAAAGACATGGGTCTTATGCACTACTTTCTGGGCATGGAGGTGTGGCAGAGAGACAGTGAAGCATTTGCATCTCAAGGTAAGTATGCCAATGAGATACTCAGGTGCTTTCACATGGAGAAGTGCAAGCCCATGCAGACTCCTCTAGCAAGGAACTAGAGGAAGGAGGATGCTACTTCAGGTGAGGTAGTAGCTGCTACTGTTTATCGATAGCTGGTGGGTTCACTTATGTATCTGGTGAACACATGACATGACTTATGCTTTGCGGTGAACTAGCTTAGTCAAGCTATGGTTTAGCCTACCACGCTGTTTTGGAAGGTAGCGAAGCATGTGCTGAGATACCTCAAAGGCACATCTCAGTTTGGATTATGGTACAAATAAATAGAGGGAGTGAAGATTCATGGCTTCACAAATGCGGATTGGGCAGGGAGTCCATCAGACATGAAGAGCACTTCTGGAGGAATCTTCAACCTTGGTTCAACTACATATTCCTGGTATAACACGAAACAGAGGTCAGTTTCACTTAACGCGCAAACATTAATTTAGTCATTTTTCTAAAAATCATTATGAGACCCCTTAGTGGGAACTCTTTTCATGGGAAGTCATGGGCTAACCTTACTTATTTTATGCAAGAACCCCTTTCCAAGTTGGGTCGACCCACCAACTCGTTGCACAGGTGCCCCTACTAGATGAAGGTCCTAGCGTGCATAGCTCGTGACACCCCTATGGGTGCCTAGACACTCTGATTTCATGTGGGAAAACCCAGGGCATGGGTGTTCTCCCTGTTGTGAGAATTAGTGAACAAAAATCATTAGCTCATCAATGAAAACAAAATATTATAGTTTATTAGTACCATGCCACATAATCAATCAATTATAAACTAAATTTTAATAACCAAACATTAATTTAGTAAATTCTCTAAAAATCATTATGAGACCCCTTAGTGGGAACTTTGTTCATGGAAAATCATGGTCTAACCTTAATTATTTTATGTGGGTGCCCCTTGCTAATTCGAGTCAACCCGCTAACTCGTTGCATGGGCACCCCTACCGGGAAGACTTCTTGGTGTGCCCATCTCGTGATGCCCACATAGGCGCATTGGTTTTTTGCCTCAAGTGGGCGCGTCAAGGGCGCGGTCATTCACCCTACTGTTTAAATCAGCCACCAAAAATCATTAGCTAATTAGTTCAAACAAAATATTATGATTTTTCAGTACATACATGATGCATAATCAATCAATTATAAACCAACTTTTAACACCTAAACATTAATTTAGTCAATTTTCTGAAAATCAGTATGAGACACTCTAGTGGGAACACAATTCATCGGAAGTCATGGAGTGAGCTTACTTCTTTCATGCTGGCACCATTTTCCAAGTTTGCTCAACCCACCAACTTGTCGCACGGGCACCCCTACCGAGCGAATGTCCTGGCATTCCTAGCTCATGATGTCCCCAGGGGCTCCTACGCACTCCACTTTTGTGCAGGTGTGCCTAGGGCACAGACATTCACCTTGCTATGGAAATCAGTGAACAAAAATCATTAGCTCATCAATGAAAACATTATAATTTCTTAGTACCATGCTGCATATTCAATCAATTATAAACTAACTTTTAACTCCCAAACATTAATTTAATTAATTTTCAAAAAATCATTATGAGACCCATTAGTGGGAAATTTGTTCATGGGGAGTCATGGGATGACCTTACTTCTTTTATGCGGGCACCCACCAACTCGTCACACGAGCACTGCTACCGAGCGAACGTCCTAGCGTACCCAACTCGTGATGCCCCTAGGGGAACCCAAGCACTACACCTTTGTGTAGGTGCATCTAGGGAACATGTGTTCATCCTGTTGTGAAAATCAGTCGACAAAAATCATTAGCTCATCAATGACAACAAAATCTTATCATTTGTTACTAGTTCCATGTTGAATAATCAATGAATTATAAAATGACTTTTAACACCTTTACATTAATTTAGTCAAATTTTTAAAAATAATTATGAGACACCCTCGTTGGAACTCAATTCATGGGCAGTCATGGGCTGACCTTACTTTTCATGTCTTCTTGACCATTATGTTGCTTTGTTCACCCGTTGCCCAACTCGCCCGGTACATCTGCTTGACGAACCAAAGTCAAAATTGGAAATGATGGTCTAAACATAAATGAGCTTCTTTTCGTTTCAAGAATAATATATTCTATAGTTAACAAGGTCAACCACGTGAAGGTGGAAGATCATATGGTCCTTCCCCCCCATCTCCCATCACTCTCAATTCCTCGATATCCAATCTATTTACTATAATATATTTGAAAGAAACACAATAACATTCAAACATAAAAACTAGGAAAATAAAAATTTAAGGTGAATGAAAGAGAACAAACCAACTTAAAACATATAAATATATACCTTGTAATTTTCAACATTTTATACTATTAATCTTCTTCCTCATCCATATCATCATCTGTATCATCCAATTCATAATTCATGTACAAAGGATTCACCATATTAGCATTATCATCATCGTGTACATCAACATTTACAATGTGATCTTCTACATTTGGTTCAATTTCTTCAAGTTCTTCATCTGACACAACGTCAATATCATATAGTTGACCAAAATTAACATTGTCTTGATTTGTAGAAATTCCTAGTAGATTCAAACTGCTAATTGTAATTTACTAAAACAATATACTTGAATCTACTCTACTCATCAGCAAAAACAATTAAACGATCACAAAATCATGAAGCATACAAGAGAAATAATTCAATCAACACATTACACAATGATTTCCTAGGGAATGCCATAGCTTAAAACCCCCGCTATATGTATATTGCATTAATAAAAAAATATGAGTAGATTACAATGTTTTTCTCAAGCCCAAGCAACCTATGCACTGTCTCTATCTATCTCACAACTTCCTAGACAAGCCTAGGCCACTACTTAACCAATTTTTTGCTTGCCCAAGTCCCTATTTCCTTGTGCCATTTCCTTGGGAATTAGCCCCCTATTAATTAGGGAAATTCCTCAATATGATATGGGAAATCCTCATAGGACTTCATTTGATTGCATGCACAACCTATACACTTCAGATGATTATACAATTGATAGTACACTGCCACTGAACTCTAATCTCAACTAGGTAACTCTCAAATCTGACATGCATGAGTTATTTATGAGTAAATCATTAGTTGACTGGTTGAACACATGAAGTAACACCCCACTGTATGATCTCTAACTATTTCCTCCATAAGCTGGAACTAGTTTAATTGACTTTAACTCAATTAAACTGAATTAATTAATTACAACTCAAAATAAACTCAACCAGGGCTCCTATAATGTAGGAGACACTCCATATGACTCTAGTTAGACCCTCAAATCGAATTAACTGAGCCATATAAGTCAAGTTAACTTACTTAACTCGTACAAGTTGTCTTGTGATGTGGAACTACAATTTTATTCCTAATTTAATTCAAGGACAAAATTAAATTAGGATTTTCTTGTTGCATTTTCAATTTTGTCTGCCTTTATGGAACTTGAATTGTCCTCTTGAAGATTCCTTAGTCAAGATGTCTACATCCTATTCCTATGTAGGAATGTACTCCAACAACATGATTCTCCTCTGCACATAATATCACAGATG
This sequence comes from Pinus taeda, assembly GCA_000404065.3. Classification (NCBI taxonomy): domain Eukaryota; kingdom Viridiplantae; phylum Streptophyta; class Pinopsida; order Pinales; family Pinaceae; genus Pinus; species Pinus taeda. The sequence continues at coordinate 18,867 of APFE031565235.1, forward strand.
GTGATACCATATGTCGATATGCTTGGACCAATCATGAAAAACTAGATTCTTAAAGAGTTTGATACAACTCTCATTGTCACAGTAAATCATTCTAGGATACATATGCTAACCAAATAAACCAAAAAGGATTTTCCTCATCCATATATCCTCACAAGCTACTTTACTAACAACCATGTATTCTACTTCTGTCAAATTTAGTGCAATTGATATCTACTTCCTGTTGTACAAGGAAACTGCTTCTGACCCAATACAGAAGACTCCCCCTGATGTGCTCTTCCTATCTGATGGATTCCCTTCTTAATCCGCATCTATGAATTCATGAAGCTTCACTCCCTCCTTTTGTCTGTACCAAAGTCCAAACTGATTTGTGCCTTTAAATACATGTTTACCTACCTTCCAATAAAGTTTGGTTCGATTAACCATTGCTTGACTAAGCTAGTTAACTAGAAAATATATCTGTGGTCATGTGTTCACCAATGACATAAGTGAACCCATAAGCTGCCTATAAATAGTAGCCTCCACAATGCCACTTGAAGTAGCATCTTCCTTTCTCCAATTCCCTGCTATAGGAGTCTCCATGGGTTTGTTGCTCTCCATGTGGAACTTCTTTAGTATCTCATTGGCATACCTGTACCGAGAGACAAACAGTTCCTCATCTCAATTCCATACTTCCATACCAAGGAAATAATTCATGAGCCCTAGGTCCTTCATCTTGAGTTCTCTTGCAATATCCTATTTGCAATATTTGACCAGCTTCTCATCTCCTGTTAGAATTAAATCAATGTCATATAATACTATAATAAAAAATTTACCTTCAACCACAATATTGTAAAGCTTTGCATTTGCTTCACTTTTGGTGAAGCTCAACATGGTGAAATAATCTTGGTGTACCGAGCATGGGGTGCTTGTTTCAATCCATACAATGCTCACTTGAGTCTGCACACATGCAACTCTCTATTGAAGGTCTCAAATCATTCCTATTTCTCAATGTACACCTCTTCCTCAATCACTCCATTGAGGAATGTTGTCTTCACATCCATTTGATGTATCTTCCATCCCATAGCTTGGGTTTGTGTTATATTCTTTCCAGGTGTAGTTGCATGCATGGGGTGGTCATACGAGGGTGCAAAAGGATGCCTCGTTTGTTGCACTAGGCGTAATAGGGGGGAGTGGTAGCCCCCCTTATTAGGCGGTTTGGAAGGGGTGGTAACCCCCTTGTACATGGGCTAGGGAAGTGCCCCGAGAACTTATTGTTTGACCCTATAATAGCTAGGTAGAACTACCTATGGGTTTTGCACATGGATTTGAGCATGATGATCTTCTGCCCAAGGTATTTTGTAGATCCGATCAAAGGAATTACTATTATGTTCTAATCTAGGGTTAATGGACTGGGGCTTATGAATTCTTCAACATGTATATAAATGTATTGTAACATTGAAAGGAATATAATGAAAAATCAATTTGGTAGTCCTGGTTTTGGGATCCATGGGAAGATATTTGTGTATATTTGTTTTATGTTCTCACCATTGTTTATTTTTCGGTTTTAAGAATTTGTTTGTAGGTAATTTTTGTAGAGGGTGACAATGTACACCATCTGCGCTGAAAGTGCTAGAATACATCTGATGGCAAAGGTCTCATTGTAATGAATTCTCTCCACTTGAGAGAACCCTTTGGCCACAAATCTGGCCTTGTGTTTTTCGACACTCCCATTTTCTACTTACTTTACTTTGTAAAGCCATATGGAAATCACCACTGCCTTGTCTACTGGTCTTGGGAGCACTTTCCAAACACTATTTCTAATAATGGAGTCAAACTCCTCTACCATGGCATCAACCCATACTGGTTTCCACGCTTCTTCCTCGAATGAGGATGGCTCAATGTCTACACATGGTGACCTCCTTTGCCTGCACTGTCATTTGGGTGCTCCCACATTATCTCTAGCATCATGCATCAATCTATCAACTTCTATGGCATGCTTCCTTCCATTTATGAGTGTCTCTACATGAGTGGGTGGTTCCACTCTTTGCTCCTCTGCATGTGGCTGCTCCACATCATCATGACACTATTATATTATTTCACTACCTAATGATGCCAAAATTAATATGGTTGTAGGTCCTTTACATAGATGGGGTGGGGGGGTGGTGGAGGGGAGCTAAACAAATCTCCAATTCACTGTGTGGAGTGAAGAGGAAGTTCATTATGCAGAATGCATAGGTTTTTCAGAACTTACACAGTTGCAAGTCCTTTACATACGTAGGGGGAGGGGGCTGAACAAATCTCTGATTAATATTTCCTTGTGAAAATATTTCACTATGCAGAGGAATCTTGGAGAGATGATTTGGAGTCATTTCCAGGTCTTAAAGCTAATTAATAGTAGGGATCATGTGCTCACTCAATTTTCGGGAAGCAACACTGTGGGTGCAGACTTAGTGAAGTTGAGGTAGCATAAGCATCACATGTCAATAGAATTTAGGGATTAGGAATGAGAGCGAGCCTTAATTATCATGTGAATTCAATGACGTACGGTTAAACCTAATAATGACCATTAATTTTATCGTTCTTGGGTTAAACTTAATAATTTCTTGCCAATTGACAACAATAATTATATAAGACGATGCAAGTCACTCATTTTTCTTAAATCCACAAAACCCAGTCACTCATTTATTTGAAAACACACAAATTACATTATATGCTTCTTACACATAGAACTAATAACAATGTCTAAAAAAATTATTTTTGATGCTCAGTAAGTTGCAAGACTGAATGTGGGTGTCTAGGAGTTCCACCGTTCCATGCACATTCCTGTGATTCTATTTTACTCTACTTATATCCCATGGCATGTTTGTCTATGCTACGTGATAAAAAAAGCATATCTAGGTGTTTTGGAGAATTTGGTACCTACAGATAAATACTAATTCCCTAGATAAGTAGCCATATCTAGAACAATAGTTTAAAGCACTTTATCCTTTTCCTATAAGCAATAGATAAGACAAAGAAGATGAGAAGACCTACTTGTAGTTCCACTTCCATCTTGTCTCTTTTGTATCGATCTTGTTTCTCCTTCCTATACTTAACATGCTTGAGAATTACCTGTAAAAATCAACAAAAGAAAAAGAACCGATCAAAGCAAACGATCTATTGAATACAAGTAAAATGAATCAGATACATTCACACATATAAGCATCATATAACAATATAAGCATATGGGAAAAGGGTTCAAATACTTAACTTAATAGAAGAAGGAATTACAACCATCATGTCTAATTCAAAGTCACTCCTCTAGCTTGGATCCCATCCACATCACATAAAAAGCATGAAAAACTTGTAGCATAACAATACCTGTCTCGAAGCCAATTCTCATAGCAACATTATCTCCTTACAATTCAACATAGTCTAACCCTTGATCACTTAGATGTGTGTTCAATTTATAGGAGGATGAAGGAGGCTATGTCCTAAATGGGGGTATTGAATGGCCTTCCATACTTAGAATTAGTTCCATGGAGGAAGGGATGTGAGGATAGGATGTATCTTAACTCATTCCTCATCCATTTTCGAGCTCATAGGAGTTGATAAGTGAGGGAAATTTCTAGACGACTCCAAGAGATAAGAATATTCCCCAAACCCTATGTGAATTCCAGTAAGTATTGCCAGACGCAGGTGAAAGAGGGCCTAAGTGCTCTATAGAGCACCCTGGCATGGACTCAACTGCTCCAGAGTGGACCCTTACATGGGCCTATGTGCGCTGGTCCCTCTAGAGGTCATTTTAGGAAGTCTTCAAGTCATGAAACTATTTGAGAAGGAGACATTCAAAAGGGTGACATTTTTAGGACATGTAGCAACTAAAATTAGGATTTGATGAGCCCTAAACAACTGATCTGGATGATGGGAGTGATGTGCCCAAATGGATATGTAACAACTGCCCCCTAAAGCATGAAGTCAAAAAATGCAAATGTCGAATGAAATGCTTTACGGTGTGATGAGGAGGTTTCAAAGTGGAAGGTGACCTACATCAATTACAATACACATATCATGATATTTTGATTTTTACATGAATTGCTCAGGGAAGGCATACCCATGCTCAACATATAAACTTTCATTACATGTACATAGATAGTTGTCTACACATATAGACCCATGATCAAAATGACTATCAATGTAAAGCCATTGTACATATGATTTAGTACTCCTGAAATCGCAGCCCTGATGGATGAAACTAGATACAATGTCTTCTATCTCGTTCAATTGTTCACTCAAGAATGAGGCTAACCATGTGGATATGTGATTTGAAGTCAAAGATGGGAAGACACCATCTAATTACGAGCCAATGATGTATGTCGTTAACAGATGTGAGAAAAATCACCGATAATGATAATGATCCTCAAGGTATTGTAGTACATTCTGCATGGTGTGAATGAATGATTTGATGTCAAACACCATAGAAAGTCTTTCGGTCAAAGCCCAGTGATGTCAACCTATTTCCAAAAGTGAGAAAATTTCCATTGATGTATGCAAGTCTCAAGGTAGTGGAAGGGTGTTTCTAAGTCAACTTCTTGGATGATGTGTTCATGTCAATAATAAGCAACTCGTCACAGGAGGGCCTTGATGTCTCCCACATCAATGACACGAAACAACTGTAATGATTTTCGAGACAGAATTTAACTGAAGACACAAGGTTCAGGAATGGTGGTCATGAAAATGAAGGTTTATCGTACTGTAAAGGGTGAATTTAAACTAGATGACTTCTCTTGAACATGTCAGTGACACTGAAATGAATTGGTAGCATTGACCCAAAACAAAGCAATGGATGGTATGATAACCATCAAGCTGATAACCCAACGCAAGTAGTCATGGTGATGGAGTGAAAGTGTCATGTTCAAGAGCGATCTGCTACCATAAAGTGGTTTTCCCCTTTTTCCCCTTTTTCCCAGTCATTGCTGACCAATACCTCTTTATTTTTTATCAAGATTGAGAAGGATAACATATGTTTGTTGTATAATTCCACCCTTCAGGTGAATCCATCTCTATGTGATGTTTTAATGAGTCTAGCGAAGGTGAAACTCGATCTTGTCTAGATGGACAAGTTTGTCACTGTTTGATGTTTTAACGAGTTTAATGACAAAGATAACTCGATCATTTTCACGTTTAGAGAGTTTGAAAAGGGACAACAAGAAAACTCCACAATTTTTTTTTTATTTGTTTCTCAAGCCCGAAAAAGCATAAAACAATATGAGAGAGAACCTATTGTTCATGTTTGGTCAACGTATTCATTTTTTGTAGTTAATCTATCTCAGCCCGAAAAAGGGTTAAACTTATACTAAGTAGATGTCGTTTCTAATCCATTAATGAGCTAAAAAGGACAAGTGCTCAACAATCTTTTCATGTTTAGAGAGTATGAAAAGAGCTTAAAGAGGACTCCAAGGGGGTTCCTTTTTTGTTATTTAACAAAGCTCGAAAAAGAGATAAAAGTATGCTCAATGGTCAAAGGTACAATTTACAATCAAGCACGTCAAATTCTGTAAGTCAGCTGTAAAACCTACTCAAAACACCACCAAATGGATTAAAAATACTCGTTTCATAGGTAAAAATAGGTAAATACTAATGTTTACTCGATTAATGAACATTAAATAAACATAAAACAATTTTTTACCATGACATTTTTACCATTTGAGACTTACCATTCAATTTTATGCTCTGGGCTAGTTTTTTACCTTGAACTTCATTAGCTGATTGCGAGAGATTTTGTGGACCATTTCTTATGTCATCCAGACCAAGTAGGAGATCTAAACCTCCTCTTTCTTTTCAGGTCATTCTTTTACTGTTTCATGCAAGTTTTCGGGTTTTTGGGTGCCTCTTGGGTTTGATTTTTTTCACCCTGGGATCAACGCAAGCTTTCACATCAAAAGATATAATGAAGAGCACCCTGATAGAAGGTTTCTTTCTCTGCAGTGCACTATCACTGTGCTTGGGCTTTGCTAGGCAAGTTTCCCCAATTTAATTTAGTTTTTTTGCATGGAACGGATACTAAATAAGCTTATGATTTTATTTCAGGCTTTTATTGGATCGTAATGTTGATTACATGGTGAGAAAGAGAGAATGAAGAACAATACATGGTTTCCCTAAACCATCCGGGTATAGTTGAGGCCCTCAAAAACTGTGGGTTAATCAAATACTTCAAGTTGTCCAAAATGAGGCAACAAATAGAACTATTGCAGTTCCTTGTTCATGCATGGGATCCGACATATCAGAATTTTCACATAAGGAACAAGATTGTCCCTATTACCATTGATGATATTTAATTTCTTACCGAACTGTCGACGTGAGGTGTCCCCATCTCACTTTCTAGATTTTCCAGTGGAGGTGAATTGGTGAGGGATTAAATTCGACATTTTTGTCGGCCATGTGCATAGCCTAGAAAGGATGGGAAAATAAACATTAGGGATGTAGGTGATTTTCCTTTGAGAACAATCCTTTTCACAATCACAAAGTTGGCTGGTAGTGTGACACTACATCTGGTGAACAAATCATATATGCAATATGCACTTGAGTGTGTAGAGACAAAAGTATTCAACTGGTGTGAAGACGTGCTTTCTTCACTGAAAGAACAACTGAAAAAGTTAAAAGGTGGTAAGAAAATGAATTGCTACTATGGTTCAATCTTAATCACTTTTACCTTAAAGTGAATTCCATTGATGCAACTGCAACATGTATCACTGGGTGTAGCTAGTCCTAGAGATCCACGTATGCAGAGGTGGGTTGAATTGATGGCTCGACATGTGGGTTAGTTGAAAATAATTTTTTCCACTGATTCTTCAGTTGGCTTGATCAACAACACCTTATCATCAAGGAGCATCCATACTCAGGGATGGATTTCCGTGGAGATCCAGACTTGATTCTACTAGTTGGAGCATAATGGGGTGCTATGGGTAAATTGTTTGACCAAAGTGTTTCTTGATTTTCAAAGTTTCTACAT
>APFE031565251.1:0-23779 GCA_000404065.3 Pinus taeda
TACGTCTGATACATTTAGCTGGCAAAATGATTCGTTATGGTACAAAGATCGCTTATACCTCTGTAAGAATTCCCAGCTAAAACAAAAGATTCTTATGGAATTGCACACTTCTCCTTAGGAGGGCACTCAGGATTTTTAAAAACTTACCACAGGGTTAAGAAGGAATTTTTTTGGGATGGCCTTAAATCAGATATTCTAAAAGTTGTGGTGGAATGTTGGTTTTGCCAAACAAAATAAAGTTGAAACAATTAAGACACCGGGTCTATTACAACCTTTATCCATTCCAAGCCAACGTTGGGAGGAGGTTTCAATGGATTTTATCACAGGTTTACCCAAGTCTGAGGGAAAGAGTGTCATCATGGTGGTAGTTGACAGATTACCAAGTATGCACACTTTTGTGCATTATCACATCCATTTAAAGCCAGTACAGTTTCCACGGCATTTATGGAAACAATTCAAAAGCTACATGGAAATCCAAAGATTATTATAAGTGACAGAGATCCCATTTTCACTGGAAATTTTGGGACATAATTATTTTCTTGTCTTGGTACTCAGTTAGCTCATAGCTCATCTTATCATCCTCAATCTGATGGGCAAACTGAGATAGTAAACAAATGTTTGGAAGGATATCTTCGTTGCTTTGTATCAGATAAACAGACACAATGGGTCAAATGGTTGCCTTTGGCTAAAGCGTGGTATAACACTTCCTTCCATACAACAACAAAAATGACCCCATTTATGGCACTTTATGGGTATCAGCCACCATCCATCACATCATATTTAAGAGAAAATTCTAATATTAAATCATTGGAACATCACATCGAACATCAACAACAAGTCCTCCAACTCTTAAACGATAACCTCGTGTTGGCACAGAATAGAATGAAATAATAGGCAGATTAACATCGCAGTGAAAGAAGTTTTGATGTAGGTGATTGGGTATCTTAAGCCTACAACCATATAAGCAATTGTCCCTCAAGCAAGCTAAGAAGGATAATAAATTATCACCAAAGTATTATGGTCTGTACAAGGTGTTGCAAAAGATTGGTACTATGGCATACAAATTAGAGCTTCCTACAGGTTCTCGATTGCACCCAGTTTTCCATGTTTCATGTTTAAAGAAGGTTATAGGCAATAAGCTCCCAGTTCAAACAATTTTGCCAGAACTTGACGAGGAAGGAAAAATCATATTGGTACCAGAAGCAGTCACAGAAACAAGAACTCGACAGCTACAAAATTGATCAATTTCAGAGTATCTTATCAAGTGGAAGAACACAACTAAAAGATTCCAACATGGGATGATGAGAATTTCTATACCAGAAGCATCAACAGAAACTACTTAAGCATTGAGGACAACACTTTTTTGAAGGGAAGAAGGGGCATGTTGGGTCCCTATAATACTAGTGATATACCCATTACTATTGTAGTTGTACACCTATTAATATTGTTGTGCCCCTATATGTCCATTTGTTTTATTGTGCCCCATAGATCCCTCCGTATTGTTATTTTTTTGGGCTTTATATTTTTATTGTTTAGGTCGGATGGGTCTATATTGTGGGAACTCCGATAGGACATTCCTCTATATAGAAAGGAGGTTTTATCATTTGAATCATCCAAGAATTTTTCATTTATGTAATTTAAAGGAGGTTGCCCCCTCGAAGAGGCTAAATTCTAAGGCGTTGATCTATCTTTTCTATCTTTTCTTGAGCTGGTTTCATAACAAAGGCTTCTCATGTTTTCAGTCACTCATTGGACGGACTAGGTTGCCTTGGCCTAGACTGTGCCTTGCCCGGTTAGCACTACACATTTATGGAAGCAAAGACTCTGCCTTCCCTCTAGAAATTGCACAACCCTAGCCAGGCACTGACCTCTAGGCTTGCATTGCGCAATTCTTGGAGGCAGTGTCTTGTTGGCCCCAAAAACTACACAATGCAGTTTGCTTGTTGCATGTCACTGCTAACTACAATTACGCATTGCGCAATTCCAGTTCTCAGAAGGCCAAGATGGACTATGCATTATGCAGTTCTAACAATCAATCAGCCTCCTGATAGCCTAGACTATGTCTTGCGTAGTTTTGGCAGTGAGTCTCCCAACCTCCCAGTGGAAATTGTGTGACCTTCATGATCAGTCACATAGGTATGTTGCAAGTCAGTTCTCAAGTTCATTTTTGTTTCCAATTAATAGATTTCTTGCCATGAGTGTTTCCATGTCTCCAGGTATTGTAGGTGTTCATCTGCCTCTCAACAGCATAGGTACAATGGTTTCCAGGAGAGCAGAGTCGATGACACCATTCAGAGCACACTTAAGGATGAAGTCAATCAAGTGTATATGAACTTTCCTACCCATGAAGACATCAAGTTGTTCATAGATAAGGACATCAATATATGATGGCAGTAGCATCCTAGTAAGAAACACCATCAACATCAGCTAAAGGCAGCATACCTGATGCAACGAACACAAGAGGAAAGTTGTTGACAACACAAAGGCAGAACAAAGTTGCAAGCTTAAGCAGATCTACTTGTGGTGAAAGCAACTTTGGAGACTTAGGCTATGAGGTGACGACATGACATGAAGATCACGCGAATGTAGAGAATAGAACATAGAAGGAGTTGCATGTGCTCAAGTAGTAACTCAAGGAATAATAGGAGTTGCATAGACAAGAGAGTGAGTTGCAGCAAGAACAGGTGTAGAAGGATGACACTGTGTTAGTACAAGTTATAGATTCATCCCAGTAGCTGGCACGGAGCAGACATGGTGAGTGGTTTTGTTGATCACATTCAAGGGGATTTAGCAACATGCATGTCATTGTCAGCACACATGCGATCTAACCCATTTAGCACACTCACTGAGGCAAAGAAAAGAAGCAAGTCCAATTGGAGTTGAACATGTAGTTGACAGTTGATGTGCATGACCACCAACAAACACTCGAAGATCAGCACAAACACTATGCATCAGTGTGTTGGCGGTTCATTCACACCTAAGAAGACCATGTGCATGCTAGAAAATGAGTTGGATAGAGGAGCCATACCAATGCACCTGGATGCAATGGAGGCAAGAGTTCGCTTCAACAAGATGTCACCATGGAGAGCATGCGCACCATCATGGATGACCAAGCTTGGCATCAACTCACCACCTTCACCATCACAAGCATGTCAAAGAGTTGCTCTCACCATAATGGACGAAGTGTCAATTATGTCTTACATGGCTTGCTCAAGCCATTTTGTCTCACACGGGAACACGTGCACTGTAATGTAACGTCTTATGAAGTGGAAGCTCAAGTGTCGATAGTTAGATGTAACAATCATAGGGTAGATGAAGAGTCATGAGGGTAGATGAACTTCCACAAAGGGGAATGTCAAGGGCCACCCCACCCTTTGCTATAAATAGTCCCTCATAACTCTTTGTAAAGGCTTTTGGTCAGCCAAGCTTCCGATAAGACTATCTTAGAGAGAGCTTGGAAAGTATTGTAATGAGCCTTGGCTTCTCCACATTGCGGAGCTAGTATATCTCTTTGGAGGAGCAGGCAGTTGTGGTTGTAACATTTCGCTGTCGGAACTAGTGGTTATACATGGATGTATCATATGACTGGAACTTACACTTCTTAATATAACAAAGCCAACGCATTTCTTGCATATGTTGTATTGTATTCTATGCTATCTAGTTTACTCTAAATGATATACGTATTTGTTTACTTATGCCTGCATGTATGTACTATTATGTATAAGTATGTACGAATCTTTATAAAATGTGTTGTTGGTTTAACTATCACTTTGGATTTCTCTCTAACTTATTTTCCAACTTGTGATGCATCTTCACTTGTGTGTTCCCTTCTTAACTCCTTGCTATCATAGGTTTCCAAAGGGCACACTCATCTCAACCTTGTGTGTTTGAACCTCTCATACACCTTCCTTGGCTTGTTACAACTGTCACACCGTTGCTACCAATAGGGACATCTTACTTGCCTCTGTGCGAAGTCGCGATCAAAGCATTAGAGTACGCCCCACTACTGGGGTTCCCACACAAAATGGTTTGATGTCTAATTGGGACTTCTTACCAGGGAGATCCCCTTACATGTTGGCGGGGCCAACACCCTCAACATTTTGGCTCTAGAAGGAGGGCAAGATGACAAGCAGAGTCCTCACATTTGTTTTGAATCTCTACATATTTGTCATGACTAACTATAGAGTTGCTCTTTCAGAGTGTATGTCCTATGGAAACGACTTCATTATCATGGAAAAGTTCTCAGATAACCTGTCACATAAAACCTTCGATGGTGGAGGCCACATAGCCTTGGTTAGGCACGTGGTCGACATTGTAGATGCATGCAAAAGACATGGAATATTTCAAAAGTACATGTCCTCGGCGTTATTCGTCTACACGCTTCAAGGGAACCCCATGCACTAGTGTGCCACGCTGCCAAAAGAATCTATTCATTCTCTTGCTCATCTGGTCACAGAGATAGACCGTGGTTCAATCACTTTAGCCATAAAGCACTTGATCAAGAAATTCTGAAATTATGAAAAGAACCCAATGAATCCGTTGATCATTTTTACAAACGCTTTTGTAATCTTGCATACTGATTTCCCAAAGATGAAATTGATTGGGAATTTATTTATGGGAGAATTGAGTATTTTCTCCGCATATCCAAATCCCGCTTAGCAAACTTCGGTGATGGATTTGTGCAATCATAATCAGGCATAGTTGTTGTCACAATTGACTGTTTGCCTTCACCCCATCAAACAACTCCACCACTGCAGAGTGATGTGGGAGATCATGCACACACATCTATTGAACTGTCACATCCTCCACCCCACCTGATCTTGAGTTCTACATAGATTTGGCTTGCAAGCATGTTGGTTGTCACGTGGATTCATTCCCTCAACCTCTCTCCCCACATTCTGTTGGTCCTCTAGATTGCACTGTCTTGTGTTCTTCTATTCCGAACTCCTCAATGGAGTTGGTGTTATGAAGCCAACCTGTTCCATCATTCATGATGAGTGTGTGCAGGAAACTAAAGAAGAACCCGTGGTGAAGGATGAATCCCTTCCCTCCATGCCTCATCCACTTTATCCTGACATCCCTTGTGATTCTGCCACTACTAATTTCCCCTGTGAAAACTCATTTCCCAAGGTTTCTACTTCCGATCATTCACAGGAAACATCGGATGTCAAACTATCATTACAGTGTGGAGAGGACACATCTTTCTCCAGAAATCCTTCCAATTATCATCTATCACTTTTGAAAACATAGAGGGTGAACATCCTTGCTTCTCATCTACCCTTCTGCACAATTCATCAAATCATGAGGATATCGACAAACATCCTGAATTTTCTGATCTTGGTTGTCATGATCTCTCCACTTCTTCATCTAATCATGATGTTGATTCAATTGTTGTTAATCTATCTAAGACACTGGTCTACAATGATTCATTTATCAACGAAGTCGAAACCTCATAGACTGTCGAGGCACTTCAGCCTGCACTGATGGTTATGTAAAGCCCTCACTGTCCTGAGGTTGGTTTCACTTCTGATCAGGAAATTGTTGAAACACTCAAGGCTCATCATCACTCTCTAATTTGCATTAAATATCAACCAAACACCTAGATTTCGCTTCCTCCACTCGAATTACATGATCCCATCATTCATGCCTTAGAGGAATCTTACACAACAAGCACACATGCACAACGTAAGTTGTCTACCTTTCTCACGTTTTCTTGCATGTACAGTCAAGAGAATGCATACACTCAACATCTGCACACAATGTAGCACAGTACCATGGCAAGTCCACAAAGTGCATGTCATGCGCTTTCACTCATTTTCATTCTGTGGATGCTTGTAAGCTTGGAGTGTGTTTTCCTTCATTGTTCTATCTTTCACATTTGTTGGTTCGCACAGTTGTGTTGTTCACGAACCATGCCTTCACCAACATGGGTCAACCAATGCGCTGGTGGCTGCATTGGAAGCATCATTTCTCGTGAGACGACCCATGCACTGTTAGCTTAGGAGTAGGAGTAGTGTTTTTTTTGAGTTGTTTTCTTGCATGCATATTTGCTTCTTTCTTCATGTGTTTGTTTTCTTTCTTGTTCATTTTCCTACTCACTTTTCTTTCGCATTTTCTTCTGCTTCTTGCTTTGCTTTTTGGTTTGTTTTCTTGTTATTTTCTATAGGTTAGTTTCACATGGGCTGTGTGCAACTCTTGAAACAAGTTGGGTTAAGTACAAGAGGACTTGTACAACTATCAACATTTGGTTATTTGTTGTCTGCTCTCTTACGTAAGAAATTTTTGTCTTCAGCCCATGATACATCGATGGAAAATACGTACCGTTCAAAATGAATCTTGGTGAAAGCACAACGATTGCGCACTAACTAGTGTTACCTACTCTAGTCGGTTGCTTTTTGGTTAACCTAGGTGACCTAATGGAACCTCAAATGACTGAATTTCAGGTGGATTTGACTGATATAAAATATGATGAAATGAGCCTTCATGTTCGATGGTAACCTAGAAGACACATGAAGGAGGGAAAGAAAATACAAAATTTTGAGAGGGAAAAGTGATTTTGGATTTTGGGCTACCATCAGTGAACAATTTTTTCATGATGACCTGAGTGGAATGCAAAAAATTTCAACCGGGACTCTAATATGATATAAAAGAGAGATTTTGATCACTGGTGGTAGTATGCAAACACTGACTCTAACATTGGCCTTATTTTGGGATGGCATCTCCTTGAAGGTACCAAGAACACCGTAGACCAAGTAGCCTTACCATATGGGCCAATACAGTAAAGAAAAAAAAAACTCAAAACTGACTTACATGACTAAGGAATGAATTATCAAAATAGCAGAAAATCAGTGAAGCTCCATGGCCTTCACTTCGAGCTCCGAACTCTAGTGATCTTTAGTTTCACACTTGCAGAAAACTTAAAATGTATATACAATGAAACCAAGGCAAATTTAGAAAAGATAATGCTTCAGGAGCGTACCATTGACTGGTCCTCCTAAGCATGATTCTCCATTCATTTCTTCCAACAAGAAAGCATTTTGTCCCCGGAAAGCTGAAATTTGATAAGGGCCTTTCCATACATTCTTGAATTTACCATGCTTCCCCTTGTCCTCGTTTCTAGCATCCCAATGAAGTACCACATGTCCAATTTTGAAATCATCTTCCTTTGTTTTCTGGTCATAGATCCTTTTTATCTTCTCGTGTAGATTGGAGGTGTTCTAAAATACCTCTTCTCGTGTCTGCTCTAAGTGAATCATTTGATTGATCTGACACTGCATATCATTCTCTTCACTTCTCGTTTCTTGTAACAATTTGATAACTGAGACTACCAAAGATGTAGGGAAGACAATGTCTACTCCATACACAATCTAAAAAGGAGAAAGCCCAAGAGATTTCTTACTACTCACCCGATCTGGCCACAATGCATTGATCAGCTTTTTGTGCCAATTCTTTTTGTTGGCCTCCAATAGTTTCTTGATGATGCTTATTAAATACTTATTGGAGGACTTCATCAAACCATTATCTTGCGGATAGTATGCTGTAGAATTTCCTTCTTCACCTTGTCTAGGAGGTTCTCCAGATGATCATTTACGTTCTCAAGCCAATATTCTCGGTTTTCATTTACCATCTTGGCAAATTGCTCATTCAAGGTGAGCTGATTGGCTAGTTCTTCCTTCCTTTTCCTTTCTTGCTCCAAAGCTCTCTTTAGGCCTCTTGTCCTTGGCCTTCTTCTTGGCACTTGTTCATCAAGTGGCTCACCATACTACCCATATGCCTCATCAAGTACGGCCTTTGCCTTTTCAGCCTCTCTCTTTTCCTTTCTGATCTGAATCTCCATGAGCGCATGTTTGACCTCAAACTACCTATTTTCCTACTTATAGTAGGAAATGATCCATTTGGCCCTTTGCAAGTTGACCTCGAGCTCACCTATGAGTGAATTATTCTCCTTCATGACAATAGCTATGCTTTTACTGTCATCATGCTCATCTGAGTCAACTAACTGAAAATCATGCTCTATCTCATGGAGGTCTTCCTCCTACTGTTGGATCTCTTCCTATACAATTTTTTCCTTGCCCTTTTGTACATGCTTTTTTGATGAAGGCAAGGACCCTCCCATAATCAGTGGGGAACACACTTGCCTATGCCCTCTCTGATAGGTCTGTGCCAAGCTACCTAAACCAACCCTTTTGGGCTTGCTACTCTCACCATGCTCAATATGCTCCTGCTCAGTGCCTTCATCTCTTCCAGGTGAATGAATAGGCTCATGAAATTGTGATGATGGAGGTGATGGTGTGGCTGACTCATCAGATGAATATGAATGATGTATGGACTGAGGTGGAGGAATGGAGGTGGATGGATGAGAGGATGAAGGTGCCTCTTGGCCATGCTGAATAGGGGGGACTGTGAAAATCTCACTGGATATGAAAGTGTCCCATGCAATGTTAAGCTGATAAAGGTGGTGTAGGACTATCATTTTGATGAGAGAATGGTGAAATATGCTATGCATTTGATGATCATGATCTTTCCTTCGGGAAATGTATGACATCTTGCCAATATCCCAGTAAAGATAGTAGGGCAGGTTGAGCATTCTGACTCTTGTAAAATGCATGAGTAACCAAATATTATAGGAATAGAGCCTAGAAAACCTGCCCTCACATGTGAATTACTTCATGATGATTTTCATCATAGGAACATATCTGTCTAGGAGATAAGAGAAAAAAAATCCTCCTTTCATTCTTGTCGTTGGGTTTAAGATATGGTTCATAGTAGCAATAATCAAAATCTGCCTGTTTAAACCATTTTTCCCCAACATCTGGGATCCGAGTAGCAGCTGATATGATAGCAGAAGATATGGTAAAGGTGACACTGACAAGGGTTGCTTGGTTGTCATGGAGGTTGATGATGAACTACCTGGTCAATTCAAAATGATGTTGTGTCCTTTCCACCTTCTCACAAAACTCAAAACAGCCCATATGTTTGAAGCTTGTGACAATGATGGGCAATGCCATGAGCTCTTTAGTGTTGATTGGTTCATATCTGTTGATTTTTCCTCCTTTTTCATATTTCCTCCTCTGTTGTTTTTCTTCCTCACTCTGATTTGTGTGTTCTTCTTCTGCCATGATTTTTTGTTGTTAAAACCCTAGCGAAATGGTAGAATGAACTGTGGATATAGGAAATGTGGAATGATGTGAGGAGAGATGATGAGGAGGAGATGGGGATGTGTGGAATGAGGGAGGTGATAGGGGATAGTCGTTAAGTGAGGGGGAATAGTGATGAAAGCTAGGAAATGTGATTTGAGATGGTGGGAATGTATGACTAGGGTTTAATCTTAGGAAAAACAAGAAACAACTTAAACCCTATGTAGGCGAATAATGGAGGGAAGGAGTGAGTAATTTTTCCACCAACTTGATTTGCTGAAGTAAATGATGATCAACTTGGAAACTTGGTGGCGATGGACGGTTTCTAGGACGTTTTGTCTCCTTCCAGGCGAACGCATAGCGACCCGGGCAAAGGCACATCGACCTGGCTAAACACGCAGTGACCTCTACAGGAGTGCAGTATTGTTGTAAATAACACTGGGATCTCTGGAAAACATGCAGCGACCCTTACAGGAGCACAACAACTAGGCTAAACGCGTCCTCTTGCTCTGTTTTGCCCATTTTCGCCTTAAAATCGCTAATTTTCTTTCGCTGAGGAGTTTTGAGAGTGCTAGAGTGAAAATGAGGCTTCATGAGTGTCTTGAGAGGCTTTATACTTGAATGGAATTTCATTTATGAGTTTGCATACCTACTTTCTAATGTTTCTTGTCATTTTCAAATTTTCATATTAATGCTTTTTGACTTTCTGACCTTTTTTCTCTTGACAGGTGGATGATGCTTTGGCAATCCTGATTTTGACTTTTGCTTGGGATTTTTTTGGCAATGGACTTGAGTATGCAGCTAAAAAGTAACTTATTACATATAATAGACATAAAATTACATAAACAAAAATAAAATTATTACATATGTTTGAAGTTTAATTTACAAACTTGGAATAAAATCCCTTCTTGAAATCAAATTTAGGGCCTTCAGTAACTATGGTTACATGCTTTGGAAAGCTTTATTTAACTGAAAAAGATATTATTTGCTTGACTCTCATATTTTTCCAAACTTATGCAATGAGATGGTGATTTATTGGACCTTGGAAAAATAAAACCTAGGTGACCTAATGGAACCTCAAATGACTGAATTTCAGGTGGATTTGACTAATATAAAATATGATGAAATGAGCCTTCATGTTCGATGGTAACCTAGAAGACACATGAAGGAGGGAAAGAAAATACAAAATTTTGAGAGGGAAAAGTGATTTTGGATTTTGGGCTACCATCAGTGAACAATTTTTTCATGATGACCTGAGTGGAATGCAAAAAAATTCAACCGGGACTCTAATATGATATAAAAGAGAGATTTTGATCACTGGTGGTAGTATGCAAACACTGAATCTAACATTGGCCTTATTTGGGGATGGCATCTCCTTGAAGGTACCAAGAACACCGTAGACCAAGTAGCCTTACCATATGGGCCAATACGGTAAAGAAAAAAAAAACTCAAAACTAACGTGAAACTGATTCGAAACTAACTCAAAACTGACTTACATGACTAAGGAATGAATTATCAAAATAGCAGAAAATCAGTGAAGCTCCATGGCCTTCACTTCGAGCTCCGAACTCTAGTGATCTTTAGTTTCACACTTGCAGAAAACTTAAAATGTATATACAATGAAACCAAGGCAAATTTAGAAAAGATAATGCTTCAGGAGCGTACCATTGACTGGTCCTCCTAAGCATGATTCTCCATTCATTTCTTCCAACAAGAAAGCATTTTGTCCCCGGAAAGCTGAAATTTGATAAGGGCCTTTCCATACATTCTTGAATTTACCATGCTTCCCCTTGTCCTCGTTTCTAGCATCCCAATGAAGTACCACATGTCCAATTTTGAAATCATCTTCCTTTGTTTTCTGGTCATAGATCCTTTTTATCTTCTCGTGTAGATTGGAGGTGTTCTAAAATACCTCTTCTCGTGTCTGCTCTAAGTGAATCATTTGATTGATCTGACACTGCATATCATTCTCTTCACTTCTCGTTTCTTGTAACAATTTGATAACTGAGACTACCAAAGATGTAGGGAAGACAATGTCTACTCCATACACAATCTAAAAAGGAGAAAGCCCAAGAGATTTCTTACTACTCACCCGATCTGGCCACAATGCATTGATCAGCTTTTTGTGCCAATTCTTTTTGTTGGCCTCCAATAGTTTCTTGATGATGTTTATTAAATACTTATTGGAGGACTTCATCAAACCATTATCTTGCGGATAGTATGCTGTAGAATTTCCCAACTTGATGTTGTACTTGTCACAAAACTAAGTCATTTTTTTGGACTTAAATGTTGCCGCGTTGTCTGTGATTATCTTATGAGGACAACCAAAATAGGACAAAATGTTAGTTTCTAAAAATTGAATCAGTTGCTTGCTTGGTTGGGATTGCTTCGATCCACTTTGTGAAGTAGTATGTAGTTGTCAGTATCCACTTGTGTTGTGTGGATGATGATGGATTGATCTCACCTATGAAATCTAGACCCCACTGCTGAAAGGGTGCATTCACTTATATTGGTTGTAGAGGTAAGGTAAGAAGCTTTCTTTTACCTTGAAAAACTTGAAACTTGTAACAACTCATCATTGCCTTGAGAATATTTGCAAAAAGCCTAGGCCAATAATAACCCGCTCTCAGTACTTTGTTGGCCGTAGTTTTCCAATACAAGTGACCCCCACAATCTCTTTTGTGGAAGTCATTTATTACTTCTTTGGACTCATCTTCAGTCAAACAGTTCAGTAATACACCTCTTAGATCTTTCCAATAGAGGGCATTGTTCATGATACAATATTTGGAAGCCTTCAACTTTAAAGACCTAGTCTTAGCCTTAGACATGCTTGGAGGGGGGTTTAGATGCTGAAGTACATAAATGATATCAGAATATCACGGAGATGAGAGAAATATTTCAAAAACCTGAATGAGATCCACTTCTTCTTGATTATCTAATAATGTTGCCACAAGGTTGATGTCTAGAGCATGAAGGTTTGACTCAGCCATGATTTTGGCTAAGCCTTGACCCTTGATCAACTTTGTAGGCTTGATCTCAAGATCATACTCTAATAGTTCTACTATCCATCTACCTCTTCTACCTTCCGGTTCATTCTGCACAAGGACTTCCTTTACCGCTGCATTAGGCACATAAGTAAGAGTATGTGAATGTAAGATGTAAACTCTAAAATCTTTGATTGCCTTTACCAAAGCCAAGGCCTGTTTCTCAATGATATTGTACTTAAGAGCTGCATCTCTGATGTTGCGACTGAAAAATGCAATTGGGAGCTCGGTTTTATCCCTTTACTGCATTAGTACTGCTTCCATAGTATGATCGAAAGCAAAAGAAAATATGATAAAATCATCTGTGTAATTAGGACTAATCAAAAAAGGGGCATTGGTTAAGGCAAGCTTGACCACATGAAAAGACTTACGGGATTCCTCAGGCCATTTTACCTCATTATCTTTTTTCATCATATTGGTTATTTCTCTAAGATGTTTAGCCAAATTAGGAATAAATATTCATAAGAAATTCATCTTACCATTGAAAGCTTGGATCTCCTTTTTGCTGCAAGGAAAATCAATTTGTTGAATGGCTTCTACTCTTGAAGGGTCGATCTAAATGCCATCTTTCGAAATGATTTGGCCAAGGAGTTTGCCTTCCTCCATGGAAAACAGACTTTTCTTTGGATTGAGAGAGATTTCGAACTTTCTACACTTCTAAAAAATTATTCTTAAATGATGCAAATGTTCATCATCTGAATGTGAATATACGGTTACCTCATCTAAGTATACAACTAGGAAAACATCTTTTTTGTCTGAAAATGTTATGTCCATGACACGTTGAAAAGTGGCCCTTGCATTTTTTAGACCAAATGGCATCTTGGCATATTTGAATGTGCCCCAAGGTGTGGTGAATGTCATCTTAGCCTGATCGCCCCCATGCACGAAAACTTGATTATAACCAGAATAGCCATCCAAAAGTGAAAGCCGGGAAGCGCCAACAACTCTTTGAAGAATATGGTCAATTTTTCGAAGGGGTTAATTGTCTTTTAGTGACACTTTGTTCAAGTTTCTAAAGGATATGCAAAGTCTTATCTCCCCAGTCTTCTTTCTCATCGGAACTAGATTTGATATCCAGGTGGAAAATCTGATGGGAACAATAATGCCCGCCCTGTAAAGTCTATTAACTTCCTTTTCTATGGATGGTAGCAATTTCGGATTGATCCTTCGTAACTTTTTCCTGAAGGGATTTTGATCGGGCCTGATTGATATTGTGTGTCGAATTATCTTCTTATCATATTCCTTCAAATCCGCATAATCCCATGAAAAGACATCAGAAAACTAAGACAGTAAGTGAATGTATTTTTCCTTTGCTTCGGGAGATAATGATTTGGATAGCTTGATCATTTTTGGTTTGTTTGCTATCTCGATGTTCACATCTTCAACACCTTTCTCTGTAGGAATCAATGTAGGCTTCCTTGCTACATCATCATGATCAAGCAAGTCTTCCAAAGGCATGAGACCTTTCAGAATATTGTTATCTTTTAGCTGTAGAATATCAACTTGTTCTGCCTCGATGACTTGATCATCTTCATCATAGACTTCGTCCATAGAAAAATTTTCAAACTCTCCTTCACTCTGAAGGAAGTTATTCACCTTTTTTTCATGCAAGAATACTTGCCAATATCGCAAGTTATCAGGAACTAAGGATCGATGCTTCACATGAATCTCAAATTTCTTGTTAGAAAAAATTGAAATTTAAAACTTACTTGCAGTTGTAGCTAATGAATCTGCCGTAAGATTTTGAGTCCTTGGTACAATTGAAAGTGTATATTCGGGAAATATTCTAAGAATATCTAAAAATACATTTCTATATTGTTTCATTCATGGATGGTGAGTTTGATATTCACCTTTAACTTGCTTAATTACAAGTTCTAAATCGCCATACACGGAAATTCTGCGGGCACCTAACCTCTTGAAGATCTTCAAACCTGTGATGAGTGCTTCATACTCTGCCTCATTGTTAGTGCAATCAAAAGCTAACTTGTATGAGCACAATCTAACATGCTGAGGGAGATTACCTTGTTGATGATGTTGTGGACTTCTAATCCAAGTACCAATATCTGCTCCATCTTTCCCAAGGGCACCGTCAAAATCCATGGTCCAGAGGACATTTTCCTCTTCCAAGAGTTGTTCATATTTTTGCTATTTTGGGTCAATTTTCTGAACTTTCACTTTAAACTCTACAAAATTTTCCATTACCTTCTCTGATGACTGATCTGAACCTTTTTCTGCCTTGTCTGATGGATTTTAGGATTAGTGTGGCAGCACATTTGTTTCTTGGTTTGAAACTACCCTTATAGTATTGAAAATATCTGGTACATCTTTAATCTCTACAAGCTGACTATCTACATCTTTCAATCCACTATCGTTATACAAAATAAATGACTCTAAATCTGTATGTATAACATTTATGGGATGATTATTGGGTTTCTCCTTGCTAGTTATCATAAAATTCATTTTGTTTTCATGGTACAACTTTCTCAATTGTCTGAAAATTGGGATGGTGGCATAGGAGAAATCTAATTGCAGTGTGTCTCTTAATTTTTCCCCCCACGATCTCGACAATACATGCCAAACCGTGTTAATATATCAACTACCATCACATCCATTAAAACATTCTTGGCAGGGACTTAATCTAGAGATACTACCAAGTCTTTGACTAAACCAAGACAACGGACCTTTCTGGAATCAAAAGAATACAAGTCATGATACTCAGAAGTTATATCTAGACCTAGTCTCTCCATGATGGCTTTTGGCATTAAGTTATGAGAGGCTCCGGAGTCAAGCATGGAGTTGTGAAGAATGAATTGGTGAATTATTAAACTGAGATAAAACGGAGGAACATCATTATCACTTGACTGACCATCTAAAGCTGGACCAAAATCAATTCAAGTTGGTCATCTTCAATATTAACCATGTCAGACGTAGGATCAAGTTTAAGCATTTTAACCATGTCAAACTTGTAATGGCTATTTTTGACAAGTTTAGTAAGAGGGATTGACACTTTCAACTTTGAAATTTCAGTTTCTAGATTGAAAGAGTTAGTTTTATCTACCTACTTTTGGAGATTGTCTCTCTTCTGCAGATCCCTCGGTATCTGATCCTTCCTTTGGTTGTCATGATCCTTGTTCAAAATACTTGTAGATGGCTACTTTGTTATGCTTTGATCATTTGCTACCAGATCTTTACCTTTGCTTTAACCTCCTTGAGGATTTGATTTTTGTTGGGTGTATTTCTGTTGTGATGTCCTTTTATGAGTGATTGGGACATATTTATTCCTCAAAGAATATTGATTCTGCGAAGAAGTGAGAGCATTCAAATATCCTCTTTGATAATCATTGGTTTGGGTTTCCAATGCATTATCACTTGCCAGTATGTAGTCCTGATCTTTAGGCTCCTCCACTTTCTGAACATACTTCTCATCTTCAGTCAAGAAAATGGGATGGTGATCTTCCCTAAAGAAGTGGTTTTCCTCAACAATTGGTTCTGTTTCATCATCATATTCACCTTGAGCATAATTCTGCTACAAAGGAGTCTAAATAGGCTGCTGAGATGTTGATGCTTCGGAAGCCTTAGGCTCTCTTTGTTTTATCTTGTACTGAGGTTGTTGTTGATTTCTGAAGTTAGAATTTCTAACTTGTGGCTCTAGAGATCTAGCTAAATTTATCATCAGGTCGGCCATTCTATCCATGGTTTTGATTAACGCATCAAGTTTCAGATTGGTAGAAGTGGAAGGTTCTTGTTTGATGGTCACTCTCTTTTCTGGTTTCTCATGTTTCAATTAAGATTTCTTGATCATCAAGTTTGCTTCCACATTTACCGCATTGCTCTACATATCTTTGAAATTTGTGGGATCCCTTTCTCTCAACTGATAGGCCATTTTTGGATCAAAAGTATCCAGGTAATGCTGAAGTTCCAAATTTAGTGGAGGTTTCATGTTGTCCAGAATAGAATTGTACACCTGATTGAATCTTATGGTGAATTCCTGAACCGTCTCATTAGGATTCCTCTTCAACATGTTGTACTCCGCCAAGATTTGCAACGAATTCTTCTTTTCCCGCCATCTAGCTAAAAACAATGCATTGAGCCTGGCTGAAGAATTAATAGAGCCTGATGCCAAACCATTGAACCATTTTTTCATGTCTCCAAAAAACTTTGAGCTATCAACCTCATTTTAGCATCATCTTCATCGACTTCCTCTAAGTCAATGAAATCAGCCATCTTAGCAATATGTTGTTGGGTTGTTACTCCTGGGCTGTCATCAAATAGAGGAAGCCTCTGACCATAGGTCTAAGGTAATACTGCCAACTAACCTGATAACACCAAAGGTGCAAATCTCACCATAACTCCTGGAGAATGGTGGATGGGAACTATAATTGGCTGTGTTGGTTGTGAAGAAGATGAAGGGAATGAAGTGGATGTTTTCGGAGATGAAGTAGATGGTATAGCAAAAGATAAGAGCTCAAGTTGATATTGGATATAATCTTTTTCAACAGTGATCTGTAACTGATCGCTAGGCTTTGAAGTTTTTCAAAATTTGACCAAACCTCATGCTCGAGTTTTAAGGACTGAAAAGCATCAGAAGGTCGGTTAAAAAATGGCTTTGGATCAAAAAGATATGAGTCAAACTTTATAGGATCAAAAACTGCTTCAGTAAGACTAGACTCAGATTTTGATCAAAATAAGGATAACTCGAATTTAATGTTGAAAGGTATATCCTCGATACTATACAGTTTATCTGGTAAGGAAGTGGTCCTATCCAATTTAGGGGTTTCAATCTCGGGGATAGGGACTTTAGGCTTTCTCAACAACCTCTCAGGGTTATCAACCGAAGAAGGAGGATTAGGGTCAAGGTTTAACCTAGTGTATCTTTTAGAAGCCAGTATCTTAACAAGATCGGACTCAATAGGATCAAATCTAAAACTTTGAGCTAAACTTAGATTATTTATAAAGGAAAGTCTTCAATAGCAAAATATGAACTTGGTAATGATTAAGAGCTTACCAATAGGAGGAAGTCTAATCGCACTTGTTATATGTACCCGTATTTGCTTTTGAACAAGCTCTGATTGTCTTCAACCGAATCAACTGGACCAGGATGCAGAATTTGCATCATTGTCTCCTTGAGGCCAGCTTCTACAATCTAGGCACTGTAATTTTTGAATCAACCTTTGTAAATCTTAGTCCTATCATCCAAAGGATCAAACTTCAATGAGAATTAGTCGTACACCCAGGGACAGTGAACCTTTCATTCCCCGGCAATGGCGTCAATATGTTATCACTCCTCTAGATCTCTAAGGCTGAGGAAGAGTCTGGCTAAGGTAACCACAAACCAATCTTTTAGCTTGGTAGCTAGCCCTACCAAGCCGGATAGGGTTCTCTCCAAAGGATCACAGCCAGGAGGGCTGGATAGATTAGGGTTTTAGGCTAGATGTAATGTGCAGGGGGTTGTTTGATTTGATTTTGGTTGGGTAGTCACAAGGATGGGTGATTTAGGTCAGAGGGACTAGGTTAGGGAAAATGAGATATGATTGCAGACATTCATAAGGGAAAGGTAGGTATGAAGCTTAACACTTAAAAGGTGATTTGATGAGATGGTTTAAGACTGATGAGGAGTTAGGAATAGCATAAGAGATATATTGTTCCTAAACTAAGGAAAAATGGAGAAAGTATGATAAGTTACTCAAAACAGAGCATGAGCAAGCATGTATTCTGCCTATCAACTTGAAAATTACCATATAACAGACATGACATGGTTTATAAACTGATAAAACATTCATACAAATGATCAAAAAGAAGAAACAATGCTAAAAATTCATACCACATGTATCCCAGAAAAATAGCTGCAACTCATCTATTGAAAATTACCAAAATCTGATACAATAGTCTCTGATCACTAGTATAGCATCCCTATTGAATCCAATGTGTAAAATGACTAAGAAATACATAATATAGGCCCAAAACCAACTCATCCTAGGATCAGGGGTCGAATCCATGAGAGGAGGAGCAGTTGCAAGAAAGGATGAACTAATAGCTAGAGTGTAGGGTGGTCAAAGTGACTCATCCCTCACTCTAGTAAACTGATGCATTACATGCCACATAGGCCATCTAACTGATGTATCTACCCTATATAAAAGTAAAAACATAATAATTACATCATCTAGATCAATTACATAGGTAAAATTTGAATTTACCATAGGTAAAAGTCAACTTGGAGTGAAACAGCGAAAATTGAGGAAGACTGTCAAACGCGCAGCGACCTGGTTAAATGCGTAGCGACCCTAGTCAAATGCGCAACATCCTCTTCAAGCTGACTTTTGACCACCTTCCCAATGTCCAAATCTAGCCCAGAATAGCTCATTGGAAAGCTTATCCTATCTATTTTCCAAAACTTCCCTTGGTTTCAAAAATGGGCTTGATTTTACCCTCCAAAATTGCAATCTCCCAAGACTACTTAAACGTGTAGTGACCAAGCGAGAAAAGAGGCAGAAAGGTGATTTTTTGGAAGTTTTTGACCCTTTTCGCTGACCAGTTTTGCTCCAAATGCTTAGAAAAAGTACAGGGTGCATGTCCTCATCATTCTGAATCCAAAAATGCTGACCATTTTCTCATTAGATGCTCCAAATAAAAGCGCATCATCCTAGGTGCTGCACATTTGACCATGCTAATTGTGCCAAAATTTCTCAAAAAACACAGCAAAACATATCTTGCCAAAATTGTTCAAAAATGGCCAAAATGGCGGGCAGACACCTGGCTATATGTTTGAGGCATGGAGTGATGCCTCGGCAAGGATATCCAACCTCTTTTTCTCCTCTTGCTTGGTCAAGGCCTCAATTTTTGCATGAGCTCTTTTGAGCTTGGCCCTTGCAATTTTGTCTCTCATAGCATAGTGTTTCACCATCCTTCTTTGAATATCATTGTCCTTCTTGGCCTTGTCTAGGAGGTTATCCAGATGATCATTTACCTTCTCAACCCAATATTCTCAGTTTTCATTTACCATCTTGGAAAATTGCTCGTTCAAGGTAAGTTGATTGGCTAGTTCTTCCTCCCTTTTCCTTTCTTGCTCCAAAGCTCTCTTTAGGTCTCTAGTCCTTGGCTTTCTTCTTGGCCCCTGTTCATCAAGTGGCTCACCATACTTCCCATATGGCTCATCAAGTAAGGCCTTTGCCTTTTTAGCCTCTCTCTTTTCCTTTCTAAGTTGAATCTCCATGAGCTCATGTTTGACCTCAAACTTCCTATTTTCCTGGTTATAGTAGGAAATTATCCATTTGGCCCTTTGCAAGTTGACCTCGAGCTCACCTATGAGTGCATTCTTCTCCTTCATGAAAATAGTTGTTCTTTTACTGTCATCATGCTCATCTGAGTCAACTAACTAAAAATCATGCTCTATCTCATGGAGGTCTTCCTCCTGCTACTAGATCTCTGCCTCTACAACTTTTTCCTTACCCTTTTGTACCTGCTTTGTCGATGAAGAAGGAAAGGCCCCTACCACAATCAGTGGGGAAAACACTTGCCTATGCCCTCTTTGATAGGTATGTGCCAAGGTACCTAAACCAGCTCTTTTGGGCTTGTTACTCTCACCATGCTCAATATGCTCCTGCTCAATGTCTTCATCTTTGCCAGGTCAATGAATAAGCTTATGAAATGGTGATGATGGAGGTGATGGTGTGGCTGACTCATCAGATGAACATAAATGATGTATGGACTGAAGTGGAGGAATGGAGGTGAATGGATGAGAGGATGAAGGTGCCTCTTGGCCATGTTGAATAGGTGGCACTGTGAAAATCTCATCGGATATGAAAGTGTCCCATGCAATGTTAAGTTGATCAAGGCGGTCTAGGACTATCATTTTGATGAGAGAATGGTGAAATATCCTATGCATTTGATGATCATGATCTTTCCTTCGAGCAATGTATGACATCTTGTCAATATCCCAGTAAAGATAATAGGGCAGATTGAGGATTCTGACTCTTGTAAAATGCATGAGTAACTGAATATGATAGGAATAGAGCCTAGAAAACCTGCCCTTGCATGTGAAGTACTTCATGATCATTTTCATCATAGGAGCATATCTGTCTAGGAGGTAAGAGAAAGGAAAAATCCTCCTTCTTTTATTCTTATGGCTGGGTTTAAGATATGGCTCATAGTAGCAATAATCCAAATCAGCCTGTTTAAACCATTTTTCCCCAACATCTAGGATCCCAGTAGTAGCCGATATGATAGCAGAAGATATGGTAAAAGTGACACCGACAAGGGTTGCTTGGTTGTCATGGAGGTTGATGATGAACTGTCTGGTCAATTCAGAATGATGATGTTTCCTTTCTACCTTCTCACAAAACTCAAAATAGCCCATATGTTTGAAGCTTGTGACAGTGATGGGAGATGCTATGAGCTCTCTAGTGATGGTTGGTTCATATCTGATGATTTTCCCTCCTTTTTATATTTCCTCCTCTGTTGTTTTTCTTCCTCACTCTGACTTGTGTGTTCTTCTTCTGCCATGATTTGTTGATGTTAAAACCCTAGGGAAATGGTAGAATGGGCTGTGGGTACAAGAAATATGGAATGATGTGAGGAGAGACGGGGATGTGTGGAATGAGGGAGGTGATAGGGGATAGTTGTTAAGTGAGGGGGAATAGTGATGAAAGCTAGGAAATGTGATTTGAGATGGTGGGAATGTATGACTAGGGTTTGATCTTATGAAAAACAACAAACAACTTAAACCCTATGTAGGCGAATAATGGAGGGAAGGAGTGAGTAATTTTTCCACCAACCTAATTTGCTGAAGTAAATGATGATCAACTTGGAAAATCGGTGGCGATGGAGGGTTTCTAGGACGTTTTGGCTCCTTCCAAGCGAACGCGCAGCGACCTGGGCAAAGGTGCACCGACCTGGTCGAACACGCAGCGACCTCTACAAGAGCGCAACACCGTTGTAAATAACACTGGTATCTTTGGCAAATGCACAACGACCCTTACAGGAGTGCAACAACCAGGCTAAATGCACAACAACCTTGCTAAACGCGTCCATTTTCTCTGTTTTGCCCAATTTCACCTTAAAATCACCAATTTTCTTTTGCTGAGGAGTTTTGAGAGTGCTAGAGTGCAAATGAGGCTTCATGAGTGTCTTGAGAGGCTTTATACTTGAATAGAATTTAATTTATGAGTTTGCATACCCACTTTCTAATGTTTCTTGTCATTTCAAAATTTTCATATTAATGCTTTTTGAATTTTTGACATTTTTTCTCTTGACAGGTGGATGATGCTTTGGCAATCCTAATTTTGACTTTTGCTTGGGATGCTTTTGGAAATGGACTTGAGTAAGTAGCTAAAAAGTAATTTATTACATATAATAGACATAAAATTACATAAACAAAAAATAAAATTATTACATTTGTTTGAAGTTTAATTTACAAACTTGGAATAAAATCCCTTCTTGAAATCAAATTTAGGGCTTTTAGTAGCTATGGTTACATGCTTTTGAAAGCTTTATTTAACTGAAAAAGATATTATTTGCTTGACTCTCATATTTTTCCGACCTTATGCAGTGAGATGGTGATTTATTGGACCTTGGAAAAATAAAACCTAGTTGACCTAATGGAACCTCAAATGACTGAATTTCAGGTGGATTGACTGATATAAAATATGATGAAATGAGCCTTCATGTTCAATGGTAACCCAGAAGACATGTGAAGGAGGGCCAACAAATACAAACTTTTGAGAGGGAAAAGTGATTTTGGATTTTGGGCCACCATCAGTGAACAATTTTTTTCATGATGACCTGAGTGGAATGCAAAAAATTTCAACTGGGACTCTAATATGATATAAAAGAGAGATTTTGATCATTGGTGGCAGTATGCAAATACTGACTCTAACACCAAGTACCCTAGATGGCCGTGTAGCAGTATGGTTTTGCAGCATCCCTGTCAACTCCATCCATAGCTCGGGTATGTTCAAATAGATTTTTTTGGAAAAAAATGCTGATGACAAGACTGCGACCATGTTGCTCAAATAGTTGGGCAGTCTGAAGATGGAGCGAAAAGAAAAGGTAAAATATTTCAATCAGAGGTTTTTTCTCATATTGAACAAGTTTTCAGTAGACACGAAACCTCATGACTCCATCACTATCTACTACTATACGTACGCAACGCCAACCAAGAGAAAGACCTGTGCGCTATTGGAGTCATCAAGGATGATGAACTAGCAAAGGACTCTAGAGATGCGAGTAGGAAGCCCCAGGCAGCAACGAGCAAAGGAAAAGATAAGGAAGAAAGTGACATTGAAACCCTTACTCATCTTGTCAAGAACTTGACAACAGAAGTGTCTGAGCTTAAACAACGAATAATTGACACATCTGCGAGTAGCCAACCTCCCAGACAACAAAAAGGAAGCATGTCATCAGGCAGCAACCCCTTCCTGGCTAAAACAGCATAGAGCTCCAACTCAATGTTCCAGATAGAATGGTGTGTGAACGACCATTTTTGTTTATTCCATGAAGACAATCACCCGGAAGGGTTTTGTTTGGAATGGAAACGAGTTTCGAACTTAGTATGCAATCGCGCACTAAATGTAGTAAGAAGTATGCAGTTCCATCCAAGAGACACAAATGATGATGAAGATGTTGCACCTGATGAGGCACCGAACAATGGGAAGGTAATCAACATTTATCAGTGCCCGCAAGCAGCGCAGACAATGAACACTGAGAAGCAACCACAAAAGCAAAATGGTCGATACAATCTCATGAGTCAAGGTACTCCCCCTACATTTCAGGAAACGTGAGAAAAGCTTGAACTGTTGAGGAAGGTTGATCCACCAGCTGTCCAAAAGAAGAAAACACAAAGCAAGCCCAGGAAGATAGTAGCAAACAAGAGTATGTCCATGAGCAATAAACTGCAAAACACTCTGTCAGATAGTACAAGCATGAGTCTAACTCCGGACATCTCGATGAGTCTACCTGCTGTTGACTACAACATTGAAGAAGACATGAAGATATCTCTCGCAGACATCTATTTGTTTGAGTTAGCTAAGATTCAAAGTCAGCGGGATATTATGTTGCGCGCACTGGGGAAAACATTTGTAGACAACGCAACCTCTACTAGCAAGGGAGCAAGCACATATCCTAGTTCACTCATAATTGTGCTCAACACACTCCAGATGGAAGAAGAAAACTCTATTTTCCCTCCATTCTCGCTTTCATTCGAAATCTTTAACTGCAATGTTCATAATTGATTGGTTGATTCTGGCGCATCAACCAACATCATGCCACTCTCCATTGCCAATAATATCAATTGCAATCGAGCAAGATGTCTGCGCAGATCATCCAAATCAATCGGACATGTGTACCAGCCATTGGTGAGCTTCGAGATGTGATCATTTGATTATCTCATGATGGCCAAGTAGATCCAGGTGGATATTGTTGGCCACCTGCCAAGTCCACCTAGACCCCCACCATTGTCTTTCTCAGCATTTTCAGTTTCCTTAATTGTAGCACAACTTACTATTTTTAGCAGTTTTTCGGGTCCTGAACTTCCGGAGCCGTTTTGAGGCCCTAAACGACGTTTTTTGGGGTTCCAGGGGCAACACGGGCCCATGGAACATGGAC
>APFE031565274.1:0-23910 GCA_000404065.3 Pinus taeda
TAATGAACCCAAAATACCATGCAGAGAGTTCTAGTTACCTAGTTGATATTGGAGTTCAAGGGTAGTGTACTATCAGTTGTAAACTTATCCAACTTATAGAGGTGGTGTAACTGTTATAGAGGTGGTGCATGCAGTCATACGATTGGCCTATGGTAATTGCACAATTCTTTGGTGTAAAATTCCTTAATAATAGGGTAAATTTTCCAAGGGAGCATTGCAAGGAAATAGGAACTTGGGAAGGCTTGAAATTGGAAAAGTATTTGCCAAATTTGGTTAGTTAGGAAGGGGCATAGACTCTACTAGTGCAGGGTGTGATTAGGCTTGAGCAAACATTGTATTTCTCCTCTATTCTCTAATTAATGCAATACAGATAGTAAGGGGTTTTAGGAAGTGGTTTTCCCCTATATAAATCTTTGTGTATATATGATGTTTCATTTTGCATGAAAATGATTTTGTTTTATATGGTGAATTAACTTTTGCAGATGATAGAGTAACATCATGTCTTGTGATTTAGTAAATTTCATGGGCAATTTTTAATATACACATTAATTTCTACACTTAACACATGGATCAGTTTTATCTACATAAAATATTTTTTATAAATTAAATAACATAGAAATGAAACACATAAAATATTACAGACACATAAATAAAAAAAATCCATAAAACAAGAGAGACAGATATACACAGCTCACCCAATTTGGGGTATGTCAATAGAGAAATAGTTATTCCTTCCTTTTATATAATCTAACAAAATGAACGGACAAAAGTTTCAAAAAATATGTTGTAATGTCCTCTCCATCATCACATAATATCCTCTTTTTTTCTCATATAGAATAATACACAGTCAAAATACAATTCACTCATAAAAACTAATGATTGCCATCTAGGGAAAAAAACTTAAATTAACATAAATTATATCATCAAATATTCCACCTAGAGAATATCCTAAATTGACTAAAAAGTTACATTTTTTTAGAAGGAAATTTGTATATAAATCTATACATGAGAGTGCTTCCCAGAAACCTCACGAGAGGGAGGCTAAAATCATGCTAAAACCCCCTCACGACGATAGTGTGCGGCCAAGCCCACCCACACCCACTTGTCTGGGACTAGGATCCAAACGTAGTAAAAAATTGACCTCTAAATGAAGAATATAATTAGCTTGTACACCCAACAATCACCCACTGGGAGAATAATTTTTAACATTCCACAATTGCTTCACTTATTGGACAATGCTTCCACCTAGCCTGGTTGTTTCTCATCTTTACCATCATACTTGAAGTTCAATTGAAATTTATTAGAATATCAATTTCTCCTTAGTTACCACCTTTTTTAACATGTATATAATATTCTATGTAGTATGTATCCTTTCCATCTTCAATTTTCGATCGCTGTATGAAATGCTAATTGAACTATCTATTTTTCCTCTTAGAATGAAATGTTGAGTTCTTTGAAACATGAATGACACTCTGACTGTCACTGTATAACTACTAACTTTCTTGTATATCTAAATAAGGTGTTTAAACTTTGTTTAAAATATATTTTTACCAAGCAATGATTAAAAATTTACCGTGCCTAAGAAACTGCATTAAATCATTTATACCTTAATATTGATTTTTAGTTTCTGTATTAAATACAACTTCGAATATATATAAGGTAATGTAAGGATTTTCATTGAAGTAATTATCATCTTGCCCATTTTCTAAATTGTGAGGGTGGGACTTGGACACATTGAAGCATGTGCATTTTAAATAGGAGTTTCTGTTCTCTCTTTATGTTTCATTAATTTTTTATATGATTGTCCATTCTCTTTAGAATTCGACAATCTTCATCAGCTCCTGAGAATAACATAAAAATTTGGTTAAATATAAAATTTAAGAAAATTTAAAGTTTAAATAAGTTAAGTTAATTAGATTGGATTTTAACATTTAAAGGAAATTTGGTTAATTTATATTTTAAATTATTTTTTTACAATATTATTTTTCTCCTCTATCTTTAATTAAATTAAATATAAAATTTAATGAAAATTAAAGTTTAGAGAAATTAAATTAATTAATTTAAACTATGACATAAAAATAAACGGTATAAATGAAATCAATTTTTTAATTATTCATCAATATTTCAAAATTGCTTATACTTTACCCAAAATGATGAACATTTGTTATTATATTATATGGATTGAACTTGTGAATAATTAAAGAAATTATGTTTTCATTTAATTATCAGACAACATTCACTATTTACATGTCCATCCTTTTATATTGAATATGTAAATATAAGTGAATGTTATAATTTTGAAACTTTATACAGATTTTATAAAATTTAGTTTAATATTAAAAATATATTTTATAATATTACCTGAATTAATGTATTTTTAATTACAAATACAATATTAAAAACTACAATAAACTTTAAATAAAGTTTATAAAACTATTATTTTTATTATTAATAAAATAAATTTAAAATAGTCTTAATAAAAGAAAGTTTAAGATTTTTATGACCACATGTAACAATGGTCTTATGTTCTTCCAAATGGTTCTTGTTGAAGTTTGTTATGGGAATTTAGCTAATGTGCACTACAACTCTTTTGGCTTTGGCATGATTGTAATGTAATAGAATTGCAATACAATACAATTGTTAAAGAATAGCTTAAATAGTGCAGGAACGAGTTTCAAATCTAGGTTTTGAAATTTTGATTGAGGTAAAGTTTCCTATGAGAATTTAGCCAACATACACTACAACTCTTCTTGAAAAATTGTAATGTAATAGAATTTCAATGCAATCCACTTGTTAAAGAATAACTAAGGTAGTGCACAAATGACTTTCAAATTGAGGTTTTGAGTTTTAAATTAAGGTTTAATTAAAAATAACCAAGGTACATACTTATCTTATAGAGATGGAAGTAAATAACACTTTGAGGAGTTTGAATATTTTTTATAAAAAAGTTTGGTTTCTTTGAATATTGCAATAATAATATATTAATAAATTCTATATTAAAAATACAAATATTAAAAAACATAATTAATTAAAATAATAAGTACTAAGAATCTATATTTTTAAATAAAAATTGACATATTAAAACATAAGTCCACCATATAATATTAACTAATATATGAAATCACACTCAATAAATCTATTATTAGTAAAATAAACTTAATAAAATATGTTTATAAATATACTCTATAAAATTAGGTTTATCATTAATATATTATTATCTATAAATACAAATATTACACATATATTAATATATAAAAAAATTATATATTATTAGAAATACTTCTAATATTAATAACAATTAAGCTATTATATTAACATTAATAAATGTTAATTAATAACATTTATGTATTATCATTAATATTCATAAATAATGTTCATAATAGTTACATTTTAGACATTAATAATAATAAATAAATATAGTATTGACAATACAAATATTAATATTAACGCTATTAATAATGAGGTTAATATATTCTTAATAATTTCATATGATAATTATTTATGTAATAATAATTTTAAATGTAATAATTTGATATATTTTGTAATAATTTGATATATTTGGATAACGGCAACCATTAATGGTTAGCTTTAATTAATTATAATTCATCATTTTCAATCTTATTAAATACTAACAATTATAGTAGGTCATAATTAATCATTGATTAATGTATTAAGCCACATGAATTATTAATAGTTTGATTATTAACTAATATATAAAACCATAATTTATGAATATCAATACTATTTATTATTTATTAATATTATTACTTTAAAGCTTTAATATAAGTAATATAAATAACAACATATATTTTTTTTATATTACTAAAATATAATATATATTAATATTTTTATTATTATTAATATTAATATATTTATACTCGTATATATATATTAATATTAGTATTATCATTAATTTTAATATTAATATTAACATTGATATTAATGTGTGCCTCTTACTCTAAAATATGTGTTACAATTTCAATAGCCATGCCCATTAAAACATGTGCCTTATGATGCATTTGAACTTTTGAGGCCATAGCTATAACACACCCTAAAAATTATTTAGTTTTAAATTTTGGTGTTAATATAATATGACATAGTTTTGATGTTTATGTCATCTAATAAAACCTCGTATATGTATTGTGAACTTTTGTAGCCATAGTTGTAACCCACCCTAAAATGGTTACTATGTACATATATTATTGATATATTCTAGAGCGATTGTTGAGCTTTAGAGGAGTAACTGGAACATGTAGCCACCACATCTCTTCTTTGAGATAAGCTACCATTTCCTAAGCTATTTTATTTCCATTTTGTATGTAAGCATATTTCAATTCTTTGATATTAATGACATGAAATTTTATTTGTGCTTCAACTCTATGTTTATGTTTATATTTTTATTTTGTTGCATTCCTGCATAAGTCTTGATCATTATAAACTACACTAGGAGTAAAACCATTGCTCCCTAGGATCACTACAAGCACATGTCATAGTCTAATATGATAATGGTTGTATTGAGGGATTCTTTCTTGGAGAGTGCAATACTTGGAGATTTTTTTGAATTAGGACACGATGAGGAGAATTAAAGCTTGGATCCTCTTTTAGAGAACACAAAACCATGCCACGATGAGTGCTTCAAATGTGGATCCTTAGCTTAAAGACCACGGAACTATGGAGGTGGCTTCCAACCATCACATGACGCTTGTACATCTTCACTAATCTACACTCATGTGGATATATTGTTATAACTTATATTAGGTTGTTGCAAAATTGATACATTTTCTATTATTTGCCTAAGTGACCTATCTTATAAAATGGGAAGAGTCTCGTCACTCTCACAACATAGTCACTAGATCATCCATATCATCTTGATGTAATCATATTGTAGCCCTTTTTTGTAATGTGAGGGTTAAAGCTTGGGTAGATATTCAGAACTAGGGTTTATAAGACTTTAGTAAATGATTTTAAAAAAACTTAGATAAAAGTTTCAAAATACTCTAAAATTTTATAAAATGATTAGGGTTTAGAGTTTATGGTTTGGGATTTAAGGTTTAGGGTTTAAGGTTTGGGGTTTGGGTTTAGGTTTAGGGTTTAATGTTCAAGGTCTACAACATTTTAGTAAATGCTTTTAATAAACACTTAACTAAAAGTTACAATTTTTTTTTTAAATGTTATAAAATGGTTAGGGTTTAGGGTTTAGGGTTTAGGGTTTGGGGTTTGGGGTTTAGGGTTTTGAGTTTACGTTTTGGGGTTTAGGGTTTATGTTTTTGTGTTTATGGTTTAGGGTTTATAACAATTTAGCAAATTATTTTAATAAACACTAAAATAAATGTTACAAAATTCTTCTTAAACTGTTATAAAATTCATAGGGTTTATGGTTTAGGATTTAGGGCTTGGGCTTGGGGGTTTAGGGTTTAGGTTTTAGGGTGTATGATTTAAGGTTTATAACAATATTCTAAAATTCTTAGGGTTCAGATTTTAGGGTTTATTGTTTATAAAACTTTAGTAAATCCTTTTAATAAACACTGAGAAAAAAGTTACAAAACACTTGCTAAAAAGTTATAAAATGCTTAGGGTTTAGGTTTGAGGGACACTTTAGTAAATTATTTTAATAAAAACTTTAAAAAAGGTTACGAAACTGTTGATAAATTTTTATAAAATTCTTAGGGTGTAGGTTTGAGTGTTTAGGGTTTATAACACTTCAGTAAATTCTTTTAATAAACATTTAAAAATGGTTACAAAAATCTTATTAAAATTTTATAAAATGTTTAGGGTTTAGGGTTCTAAAAAGTTACAAAACGCTTGCTATATTATAATAAAATGATTAGGGATTAGGGTTTATAACAATTTAGTTAAAATAAAAACCTAAAAAAAGTTACAAATGCTTGTTAAAATGTTATAAAATACTTAGGGTTTAGGGTTTGACGTTTAAAATGTCATAAAGTGCTTATGGCTTAGGGTTTAGGGTTTAGGTTGGGGGTGTGAGTATTCGGGTTTAGGGTTTATGGTTTGTAATGCTTTAATCAATTCTTTCAATCAACACTTATAAAAAAGTTAAAAAATAGTTTTTAGCATTTAGGGTTTTTTGCGGTTTTTAAGGTTCAATGTTTTTTTAGGGTTTAGGTTTTTTTTGGGTTTAAGGTTTATGGTTTTTTAAGGTTTAGGGTTTTTTATGGTTTATGCCTTTTTTAGGTTTTTAGGGTTTAGGGTTTTTTAGGTTTTAGGGTTTGGGGTTTAAGGTTAAGGGTTTAGGGATTAGGGGTTTAGGCTTTATAATAGTTTAGTAAATAGTTTTAGTAAACAATTAAATAAAAGTTACAAAACACTTTTTAGAATGATATAAAATCCTTAGGATTTAGGATTTAGGGTTTAGGGCTTAGGGTTTAGGGTTTAGGTTTTGGAGATTACGTTGTAGATTTTATAAGACCTTAGTAAATGCTTTCAAGCTTTAGGCCTTAGGCTTTAGGCTTTAGGGTTTATAAGACCTTACTAAATGATTTTAGGGTTTATCCTTTAGGCTATAAGCATTAGGATATAGGGTTTGGGGTTTGGAGTTTAGGGTTTAGGTTTTATAACACTTTAGTAAATTCTTTTAATAAACACTTAAGTAAAAGTTACATAGCGCTTTCTAAAATATTATAAAAGTCTTAGTGTTTAGGATTTACAGTGTGGCATTTAGGGTTTCAGGTTTAGGGTTTAGGTTTTACGGTTTATGGTTAAGAGTTTATGGTTGAGGATTTATAACTCTAAATTTACAAAATTCTTTTTAAAATATTAAAAAAAAAATAGCCTTTAAGGTTTAGTGTTTAGTGTTTAGGGTTTAGGGTTTAGGATTTATAGCACTTTAGTAAATTCTTTTAAGAAACACTTAAATAAAAGTTTAAAATGTTTTTTAAAATGTTATAAAATGATTAGGGCTTAGGTTTTAGGGTTTGGTGGTTTACAGTTTAGGGTTTCGAATTTATGGTTTAAGGTTTATAACACTTTAGTAAATGCTTTTAATAAACACTTAAATAAAAGTTACAGAACACTTCTTAAAATGTTTTAAAATGCCTACAATTTAGGTTTTATGGTTTATAACACTAAATAAAACTTAAAAAACACTTTAAAAATGTTATAGAATACATAGGATCTAGTTTTTAGGGTTTCGAGTGTAGTGTTTGGGGCTTAGGATTTAGGTTTTATAGCACTTTAGTAAATTATTTTAATAAACACTTAAATAAAAGCTACAAAATGATTTTTAAAATGTTATAAAATGATTAAGGTTTAGGGTATAAGGTTTAGGGTTTGGGGTTTATAGTTTCATGCTTAGGTTTTAGGGATTATAACACTTTAGTATATTAATTTAATAAGACATTGAATAAAAGTTACAAAACACTTCTCAAAATGTTATAAAATACTTATGGTTTTGGATTTAGGTTTTAAGTTTTAGGGTTTAAGGTTTACTGTTTATGAGGGTTCAGTAAATGATTTTAATAAACACTTAAATAAAAGTTACAAAACACTTTTTAAAATGTTATAATATGCTTAGAGTTTAGGATTTAAGGTTTAGGGTTTAGGGTTTAAGGATTGGGGTTTAGAGTTTAGGGTTTAGTGTTTCAGGTTTATAATGCTTTAGTAAATTATTTTAATAAACACTATAGTAAAAGTTACAAAATGATTTTTAAAATGCTATAAAATCATTAGTGTTTAGGGTTTAGCATTTAGGGTTTGAGGTTTAGGGTTTAGGGTGGTTTATCATAGGGTTTATGCTTAATAAGACTTAAATGGTTTTAGTGAAGGCTTAAATAAAAGTTACAAAATTATTTTAAAATGATATAACATGCTTAGGGTTTAGTGTTTATGATTTGGCCTTTGGGATTGAGGGTTTAGGGCTTATAAGAACTTAGTAGATTCTTTTAGTAAAGACATAAATAAATGTTCCAAAATGATTTTTATACTATTATAAAATGCTTAAGGTTTAGGCTTTTGTGTTTTGATTTTGGGTTTTATTTTTAGGGTTTAGGGTTTAGGTTTTAGGGTTTATAACACTTTAGTAAATGCTTTGAATAAAAACTTAAATAAATGTTACAAAACAATTTTTTAAATGTTATAAAATGCTCAAGATTTAGGGTTTAGGCTTCAAGTTTTAGGGTTTTTGGCTTTTGGTTTAGAGTTTAGGGTTTATAACACTTGAGTAATTGCTTTTAATAAACACTTAAATAAAAGTTACAGACTCCTTTTTAAAATGTTATAAAATGCTTATTGTTTATGGTTTAGAGTTAAGGGTTCGAGGTTTATTATTTGGGGTTTAGGGTTGAGGGTTTTGAATTTAGGGTTTATAACACTTCCGTAAAATCTTTTAATGAACACTTAAATAAAATTTAAAAATTTCTTTTTGAAATGTTATAAAATGTGTCTCATTTACAATTTAGGGTTTAGGGTTTGGATCTGAAGGTCTAGGGTTTGGGGTTTAGGGTGTAGGGTTCGGGGTTTGGGATTTAGCGTTTAGGTTAGAGTGTTTAAGGCTAATAAAATGCTCAGGGTTTAGAGTTTAGCGTTTATGGTTTAAGGTTTAGGTTTTAAGGTTTATAACACTTTATTAAATGCTTTTTAGAAACACTTAAATAAATGTTACAAAACACTATTTAATACTTTATGAAATGATTAGGGTATAGGGTTTACGCTATAGTATTTACGGTTTATGGTTTATAACAGTTTATTAAATTCTTTTAATAAACATTTAAATGAAAATAACATAACCATTTTAAAAATTCTATAAAATTTTGAGGGTTTAGGGTTTGTGTTTTAAGGTTTAGGGTTTAGGGTTTTAAGTCCAGGGTTTAGGGTTTATAGTTTATAGTTCAGGGATTATAACACTTCAGTAAATTCTTTTAATAAAAACTTAAATAAAGTTACAAAACACATTTTAAGATGTTAGAAAATACTTAGGGATTACAGTTTACAGTTTAGGGTTTAGGGTTAGGGGTATATGGTTTAGAGTTTAGGGTTTAAGGTTTATAGCACTTTAGTAAAAACTTAAATAAAAGTTACAAAACATTTTTAAAATTTTTATAAAATGCCTAGGGTTTAGGATTTAAGGTTTGAGGTTTAGGGTCTAGGGTTTAGGGTTAAGCGTTTGGAGTTTAGGCTTTAGGGATTAGGGTTTACATTTCAAGGTTTATACACTTAATAAAATGCTTACAATTTAAGTTTTAACATTTTCAATTTAGGGTTTAGGGTTTGGTGTTTAGGGTTCTTGTTTAGGGTTTATAACACCTTAGAATTTTTTTTAATAAACACTTAAATAATTTTACAAAACAATTTTTAAAATGTTCTAAAATTCTTAGGGTTTAGTGTTTAGGATTCAGGGTTTAGGGTTTATGGTTTAGGTTTTGGGGTTTAGGGTTAAGGGTTTAGGGTTTAGGGTTTAGGGATGAAGCACCCCACTTTAAGTGGGTATCCTTTGCTACATATTACACATAATTCATTCATCATGTTGAGCCTCGAGGAGTTATGAAGAAAAATAAATAAAAGAAAACAGGTTTATGGAGAAGGGTGGAAAACAAAGGTTGGGGTATCCGTGTACGACAATTTTCTCCCTCCTACAATCACATACAGATGTTTTGTATTCCCTTATTATAGATACTGATAAAATTCTTAGGGTTTATGGCTTAGGGTATAGGATTTGGGGTTTAGGGTTTAGAATTTAGAGTTTATAACATTTTAGTAAATTCTTTTAATAAGCACTTAAATAAAAGTTACAAAAGGTTCTTAAAATGTTATAAAATTCTTAGGCTTTAGCATTTACGGTTTAGAGTTTATAACACTTTAGTAAATGATTTTAGTATATACTTAAATAAAAGTTACAAAACACTTTTTAATATTATATAAATTAATTAGCGTTTAGGGTTTAGGTTTTATGGATTAGGGTTTAAATTTTATAAAAATTTAGTAAATTCTTTTAATAAACACGTAAAAAAAGTTACAAATCACTTTTTTAAATGTTATGAAATGCTTAGGGTTTAGGTTTTAGGGTATAAGGTATAGGTTTTATAGTTTGGGGTTTAGGGTTTAGGGTTTATAACACTTTAGTAAATAGTTTTAATAAACACTTAAACAAAAGTTACAAAACATTTTTTTAAATCTTATAAAAGGCTTAGGGTTTAGATTTTTCGGTTTACGGTTTATAGTTTAGGGTTTAGTTTTAATGGTTTAGGGTTTATAATACCTTAGTAAATTATTTTGATAAAAACATAAGTAAAAGTTACACAACTCTTTTTAGAATGGTATGAAATTCTTAGGGTTTAGGGTTTATAAGACTTGAGTAAATTTTTATGATAAACACTTAAATAAAAGTTAAAAAACACTTTTTAAAATGTTATAAATTTCTGAGGGTTTAGGGTTCAGAGTCTATGGTTTATAAGACTTTAGTAAATCTTGTTAATAAACATTTAAATAAAAGTTAGAAATTTTTATAAGATGTTACAAAATGCTTAGGGTTTAGGGTTTAGGGTGTGAGGTTTAGTGTTTAGGGTTTAGGGTGTAGGGTTTGTCATTTACAGTTTAGGGTTAAGGGTTTATAACACTTTAGTAAATTCTTTTAATAAATGCTTAAATAAAAATAAAAAAAACAATTTTTAAAATGTTATAAAATGCTTAGGGTTTAGGGTTTAATGTCTGCAGTTTGGGGTTTAGGGATTAATGCTTAGGACTTAGGGTTTATGATTTAGGGTT
Organism: Pinus taeda; assembly: GCA_000404065.3. NCBI lineage: Eukaryota > Viridiplantae > Streptophyta > Pinopsida > Pinales > Pinaceae > Pinus > Pinus taeda. The sequence goes on from APFE031565274.1 coordinate 10,717, forward strand.
TAGTTTCCATTATAAGAGAGTTAAAAACCTCGGAAAAAAGCCAAAAACAAAATATCCTAATCACAATATGAAAAAAGAAATGATTTATGCGAAAAAAGCGCAAAAGCTAATGAGGTAATGAGGTTAATGAGGTTGCCGCTATAACAAAGTTAAAAGCCGCGGAAAAAACCAAAAACAAAATATTCTAATCACAATATGATAAAAGAGAAATGATTTAAGCATAAAAAAGCGTAAAATTTAATGAGGTTTCTGTTATAACAAAGTTAAAAGCCTCAAGAGAAAAGCATAGCTAAGAAGGGAAGGATTCTGAAAACATTTGCATATCACACAGAGTCATTAAAATAGCTTGTGCAGAGCTCATACAACCACGACAATTGCTTCTATGGGTTGAGCGCATTCTTTAAGGCCTGAGTGTGTAATGGCATTGGAGCATATGCATCTGTGTGTTGGGATGGGGATGAAGCCAGCCAGCCCTCACGGTTCATTCCTCGTCCATTTTGTGTGTGTTTGGATGAGGATGAAGCCAGCCAGGATTCACGGTTAGTTTTTCATCCATTTTTTGCAACTGTGTTTGTTTGGTCAAGCGATATAATATTCTTTGAGAGTTGAGAATTAAATAAATAGTAATATTAATGTATTTATCCAAGATATAGGGAGATTTGAGAGTTACATCAACGTTGATCAAAGGCTTGAGAGTTAAATTAGTTGATCTCTTTAGATGATCTAGGCGTCCTATGTTACAATAGGTCATTATTACTCGAGCGGAAATTGGTCCTTCAAGAAATCCACCATTACACGCCGAAGCCAATTCATAAACACTACCAAATGATTTCTATGAATTTTCAAAGTGACTCCAAAAAATCTGACTCAACTCAATTCCTTCCACCATCTTATTATCGAGAAAAATTGATGTCGTGTTGTTCAAATTTAAGGTTGGTGTGTTATCGAGTGAAAGCTAGGCAAATTGGTTTTAGGATACTGATCGTTATCCCTCGAAAATATTTCTTGATTGTAGTTCGTTTTTATCTATATTGATTATATTTCATTCTGTTATTCTTTATTTCAATTCACTGTTTATCTATGTTATTATGTTTTTATATTTTAACAAGCATTGTTCACCATGAAACCCATTTAATTCGAGGTAAATTTTATTATTACTCGCACCTTGTTATTCTCCAATGTTTGGATCCATCAAAACCCTAGTCCTTTCATTTCTACAATGTCGTTCATTACTGTTAATTTCTTGAGCATTTCACAAAGTATTTCATTTTTGTCTTATCTCAACCTCTATTACCGCAACAAGAATGAACGAAAAAGTCGTTGTCGCTCGTGGAAGAAATGATGTTATAAGAAATTGTCATTTCAAATTGTTGTTACTGAGAACCTTCATAGATCTTACTCCAATGCTTTCCCTCATTGAAAACCTCATTCCGCCCATCATCTTCTCCCTAGGTGAATCTCAAACCAGATAGAATGACATCGCACAATGGCCTGAATTGTAGATACTCTCCCTAAACTTTATTAAATTGTTTTTATAAATGGAGTATGTAGATAGAGGATTAAATAGTTTCTCTATTATTAGTTTCATTCTCTATTCCTTTTTGTTTTTCCACTAAATTTATTATTATGTTTTTTCACTTTTGTTTTATTAACGACTATTTTATTATTGCGACAAGCTCAACAAGCTCGAGTTGTTTTGTTTTTTCCATTAACTAAAAAATATACCATATATATATATACCATATATATATATATATATATATATATATAATTTATATTTTTTATAATCATATATTTCTTTATTCGTTTTTTATTATAAACCACATTCAGTTGTGTTAATGATAAAATATATATATTTTAGTGTAAGGTAATATAAATTTGTTATTTGATTAGTTTGAGGAGGGATGGCTAGCGTGCTTTTCAACTAGGGTTTGAGGAAACCTTGCAATGATGCAGAGTCCACCGTCACAGCGGCGCCGCAGTAGCAATTGAACAAAAAAAAACAAAACATTGGTATAGCGAGAACGGATATGGGAAAATCTCAGGGCGGGGCCTCAAAGCCCTCCCCAGAAGTCGAGAGAGAACTGTTGGCGCAAGTTGGATCGCTACCTTCAGGGTCGGAACATGAGGAAGAGGTCCATAGAGAACCCCCTTTGCAAGACAAAATAAATGCGCCCCTCAACCAATCAGGAAGAAATAATGAGATACCAGAAAGAAATACAATGCACATAGAGGTACCCAAGGTAACCTCGAATACATGAAAACCCATAGCAGCGGAAAGGCCCAGAGTAGAACTACCCGGTCACAGAGTCAATGGCAGAATCCATTATATGAGGGACCATGCACTCATTGGAAAATTTATTTGATTCTGGCCAACAAAAAAAGCATCGCATGGATGGATCTCGGCCAAATGGAAACCCAAGGGTCATGTCACGCTACAGCTAGGACCAAAAGGGTTCTTTACAATGATTTTTCTTTGCATCGAAGACAGGAACTGAGTAATAGATGAAGTGCCATATTCTTTCAACTTTGTTGGCCTCTATCTAAGGGAATGGGCAGCAGGATTCAACCCAGACAAGGAGGATCTCAGCTAGGCGCCAGTGTGGATCAGGATGTACTCACTGACAGAGGAATATTTGGATGACGAATCGCTAAGAGATATAGGAAATAGGTTAGGGGAATACATAAAAGCTGTAGAAGAAATGAAGTTGCACAAATGCACATCCTACGCTCGCATCTGCGTCTTCATTCACCTGGATAAGGCCCTACCAGATTCAGTAATTCTCTCTCACGATGAGTGTGAATGGACTCAACCATTGGATTATGAACATGTACCCTTTCGTTTAGGGTATATGGTTTAGGTTTTGGGATTTACTCTTCTGGGCTTAGGTTTTAGGGTTTATAACAATTTAGTATATTAATTTAATAAAATGTTAAATAAAAATTACAAAACACTTTTCAAAATTTTATAAAATACTTAGGATTTTGGGTTTATGTTCTAGGGTTTATAACACTTTATAGAATGCTTTTAATAAACACTTAAATGAAATTTACAAAGCGCATTTTAAAATGTTATAAAATGATTAGTATTTAGGGTTTGGGCTTTGTCGTTTGGGGCTTAGGGTTTAGGTTTCATGTTTTAAGATTTAGTGTTTATAAGGATTTAGTAAATTATTTTAATAAACACTTCAATAAAAGTTAAAAAACACTTTTTAGAATGTTATAAAATTCTTAGGGTTTAGGGTTTGGAATTTAGGGTTTAAGGTTTAAGGTTTATGAGGGTTTAGTAAATGATTTTAATAAACACTTAAATAAAAGTTTCAAAACAATTTTTAAAATATTATAAAATTCTTAGAGTTTAGGATCTAAGGTTTAGAGTTTAGGGTTTGAGGACTGGGGTTTAGATTTTAGGGTTTAGGGTTCAGGGTTTTTAATGCTTTAGTAAATTATTTTAATAAAAACTATAATAAGAGTTAAGAAATTATTTTTCAAATGTTATAAAATGATCAACATTTAGGGTTTAGCATTTAGGGTTTGGGTTTCAGGGTTTAGGGTGGTTTAGCATCGGGTTTATGGTTTATAAGACTTCAGTAAATGGTTTTAGTCAAAGCTTAAATAAAAGTTACAAAATTCTTTTTAAATGATATAACATGCTTAGGGTTTAGTGTTTATGATTTGTCCTCTAGGATTAGGATTTAGGGTTTATAAGATCTTAGTAAATGCTTTTAGTAAAGACTTAAATAAATGCTCCAAAATGATTTTTATACTGTTATAGAATGCTTAGGGTTTAGGTTTTTGGGTTTTTATTTTACGTTTTATGTTTAGGGTTTAGGGATTAGGTTTTATGGTTTATAACACTTTAGTAAATTTTTTCCATAAACACTTAAATAAATGTTACAAAACAATTTTTACAATGTTATAAAATGCTTAAGATTTAGGGTTTAGGCTATAGGGTTTAGGGTTTGTCGCTTTGGTTTTAGAGTTTAGGGTTTATAAAACTTGAGTAATTGCTTTTCATAAACACTTAAACAAAAGTTACAGAATGCTTTTTAAAATGTTATAAAATTCTTAGTGTTTATCGTTTCGAGTTAAGGAATTGAGGTTTATTATTTGCGTTTTAGGGTTCAGGGTTTTCAATTTACAGTTTATAACAGTTTCGTAAAATCTTTTAATAAACACTTAAATAAAATTTACAAAATGATATAAAATGGGTTGAATTTACGATTTAGGGTTTAGGGTGTGGGTTTTAGGGTTTAGGGTTTGGGGTTTAGGGTGTAGGGTTTAGGGTTTGGGTCTTAGGGTTTAGGGTAGAGTTTTTAAGGTTTATAAAATGCTTAGGGATTAGGGTTTAGGGCTTAAGGTTTAGGTTTTAAGGTTTATAACTCTTTAGTAAATTCTTTTAATAAACACTTAAATAAAAGTTACAAAACACTTTTTAAAATGTTATAAAACAATTAGGGTATAGGGTTTGGGCTATACATTTTAGCGATTATGGTTTATAACACTTTAGTATTTTCTTTCAATAAACACTTAAATAAAAATTACATAACCGTTTTTAAAATGCTATAAAATTTTGAGGATTTAGGGTGTGCGTTTTAGGGTTTAGGGTTTAGGGTTTAGATTTTAGAGTTTAGGGATTATAACACTTTAGTAAATGCTTTTAATAAACATTTAAATAAAAGTTACAAAACACATTTTAAAATGTTATAAAATACTTATGGTTTACGGTTTATAGTTTAGGGTTTAGGGTTAGGGGTTTGTGGTTTAGATTTTAGGGTTTAGGGTTAGGGGTTTGTGGTTTAGATTTTAGGGTTTAGGGTTTATAGCACTTTAGCATATGTTTTTAGTAAACACTTAAATAAAAGTTACAAAACATTTTTAAAATTGTTATAAACTTCTTAGGTTTTAGGTTTTAGGGTTTAGGATTTAGGGTTTGGGGTTTAGGGTCTAGGGTTTAGGGCTAACCGTTTTTGGTTTAGGCTTTAGGGATTAGGTTTTATGTTTTAAGGTTTATAACACTTTATAAAATGCTTACGGTTTAAGTTTTAAGATTTTCAATTTGGGGTTTAGGGTTATTGGTTTAGGGTTTATAACACCTTAGTAGTTATTTTAATAAACATTAAATAAAAGTTACAAAACACTTTTTAAAATGTTCTAAAATTCTTAGGGTTTAGTGTTTAGGATTTGTGGTTTAGGTTTTATGGTTTAGCGTTTGGGGTTTAGTGTTAAGGGTTTAGGGTTTAGGTTTCCAAGCGTACGGATGAACCAATCCAACTTAAGTGGGTATTCATTGCTACATATTGCACATAATTCATTCATCATGTTTAGCCTCGAGGAGTTATGAAGAAAAATAAATAAAATAAAACAAGTTTATACAGAAGGGTGGAAAAACAAAGGTCGGGGTATCTTGTGTACCAAAATTTTCTCCCTCCTACACTCACATAACCATGTTTGGTCTTCCCTTACTATAGATACTCATAAAATTCTTAGGGCTTATGTCTTAGGGATTAGGATTTGGGGTTTAGGGCTTAGGATTTAGGGATTATAACATTTTAGTAAATTATTTCAATAAGCACTTATATAAAAGCTACAAATAGTTTTTTAAATGTTATAAAATTCTTAGGCTTTAGCTTTCAGGGTTTAGGTTTTATAACAAATTAGTAAATGTTTTTAATATAAACTTTGGGGTTATGGGGTTAGGTTTATGGTTTATTAGTTAGGGTCTACAACATTTTGGTAAATTCTTTTAATAAACACTTAAAAAAAATCTACACAATAATTTTTAAAATGTTATAAAATGTTTAGGGATTAGGGTTTATGGTTTAAGGTTTAATATTTGGGGTTTGGGGTTTATGGTTTAGGGTTTAGGTTTTGGCATTTAGGGTTTATGTTTTTTTATTTAGGGTTTAGGGTTTAGGGTTTGTAACACTTTAGTAAATTCTTTTAATAAACAGTTAAATAAAAGTTACAAAATTCTTTTTAAACAGTTATAAAATTCTTAGGGTTTATGGTTTAGGGTTTGTAAAACTTTAGTAAATTCTTGTAATAAACACTTAAATAAAAGTTACAAAATTCTTCTTAAACCATTATAGAATTCTTAGGGTTTATGGTTTACGGTTTATGTTTTTGGGTTCGAGTTTAATGTCTATGGTTTAAGGTTTATAACAATTTATTAATTTATTTTAACAAACACTTAAATAAAAACTAAAAAATGATTTTAAAAATGATTTAAAATGCCTACAGTTTAGGGTTTAGGGTTTCACATTTAGGGTTTAAGGTTTAGGGTTTATAAGACTTTATTAAGAGCTTCCCTTTCCTTCCCCCTCCCATTACTCCCCCTACCACCCCTTCTCTCTCTCCTTCCCTCCCTCTCCCACTCTGCCTATCTCTCTCACTATCTCCCTATCTCCCCCTCTCCCTCTCTCTTCCTCTCTCTTTCTCTCTCCCTCTATCTCTCTCTCCCCGTTCCCCGCTCTTTCTCTCTCTCCCTTTTCCTCTCCCTCTCCCTATCCTCCTCTCTCTCCTCCTCTCTCTCTCTCCCTGTCTCGCTTCCCTCCCACCCCTTCTCTCTCACCCTCCCTCCTAGTCTCTCTATCCCTCTCTCTCCCCATCCCTCCCTCATTGTCTCTTCCTCCCCCTCCCTCCCCCTCTCCCTCCCTCTCCCCCTCTACCTCTCTCTATACCTCTCCCTCTCCCACTCTCTTCCCCTCCCCCTATCCCTCTTCCTCTCTCTATGCCTCTCCCCATCTCACTCCCTCTCTCCCTCTCCCCCTCCCACTCTCTGTTCCCATCCCTATATCTCTCCACACCTATCTCTACGTCACCCTCTCCCTCACCCTATCCTCCTCTCTCCAACATCTCGCACCCCTTCTCTCCCCCTCCCATCACTCCACCTACCACCCCTTCTCTCTCCCCATACCTCCCCCTTTGTCTCTCCCTCCCTTCCTCTCTCCTTCTCCTTCTCCCTCCCTCTCCTCCTCCCTTGCCCCTCCCCCTTTCCCTCTCTCTACCTCTCCCTCTCCCATTCTCTTCCCCTCCTCCTATCCCTCTTTCACTCTCTCTCCCTACTCCCCCTCTCTCCCCCTCCCCCTCTTTGTTCCACTTTTCCTCTCTCCCCCCACCTATCAATACCTCCCCCTACCCCTCAACCTATCTTCCTCTCTCCCCCATCTCCCACGCCTTCTATTCCTCTCCCATTGCACCCCCTACCATCCCTTCTCTCTCTCCATTCCTCCCTCTCTCTCTCTCCCTCTCCCTCTCTCTCCACATCTCTCCCATTTTGTCTCTCCCTCCCTACCTCTCTCCTCCTCCCTCTCCCTCCCTTGCCCCTCCCCCTCTCCCTCTCTCTCCACCTCTCCCTCTCCCACTCTCTCTCACCCTCCTCCCCTCCACATCTTTGTTCCCCTCCCACTCTCTACCCCAACATATCTCTACCTCACCCTCTCTCCCACCCTATCCTCCTCTCTCCCCAAATCTCCCACCCCTTCTCTCCAACTCTCATCACTCCCCTACTACCCCTTCTCTCTCTGCCTCCATCCCTCCCTCTCCCTCTCTCTTAATCTCTCACACTATCTTTGTATCTCCCCCTCTCTCTCTCTATCTATCTCTCTCCCCTCTCTCCCCCCCGTGCCCCCCTCTTTGCCTCTCTCACCCTTTCCCCCTCTCTCTCCCCCTTCCCCTCTCCCTGATCTTATCCTCCTCTCTCTCCCATCTCTCTCTCCTCCTCTCCCTCTCTCCCTGCCTCCCTTCCCTCCACACCTTCTCTCTTCCCATCCCTCCCCATCACTCTCTCCATCTCTCTCCCCATCACTCCCCCTTTATCTCTCCCTCCCTTCCTCTCTCCCTCTCCCTCTCCATCACACTCCCCCTCCCTTGCCCCTCCCCACTTCCTCTCTCTCCCTCTACCCCTCCCTCTCCCCTCGCCCTCTTCCTCTGTCCCTACCTCTCCGTCTCCCACTATCTTCCCCTCTGCCTATCCCCCTTCCACTCTCTCTCCCTCTCCCCCTCTCACTCTCACCGTCCCTCTTCCCCTTCCCTCTCTATTCCCCTCTCTGTCTCTCCCCCCTCCTATCTCTACTTCCACCTCTCCTTCACCCTATCCTCCTCTCACCCCCATCACTGACTCCTCTCCCTACCATCACTCCCCCTACCACTCCTTCTCTCTCCGCCTCCCTCCCTCTCTCTCTCTCCCTCTCCCTCCTCCTCTCTCTCCCCCCCTATCTCTACATCCCCCTCTCCCTCACCCTATCCTCCTCTCTCACCAATATCCCACCCGTTCACTCTCCCTCCAATCACTCCCACTACCCCCCCTTCTCTCTCTCTCCCTCTCCCTCTCTCTCCCCATATTTCCCTCATTGTCTCTCCCTCCCTTCCTCTCTGCTTCTCCCTCTCCCTCCCTCTCCTCCTCCCTTGCCCCTCCCCTTCTCCCTCTCTCTCTACCTCTCCTTCTCGCACTCTCTGCCCCTCCTACTATCCCTCTTCCACTTTCTCTCCCTATCCCCCTCTCACTCTCTCTCTACCTCTCCCCCTCCCCCTCTTTGTTCCTCTCCCCCTCTCTCCCCCCACATATCTCTACCTCCCCCCTCTCCCTCACCCTATCGTCCTGTCTCCCCAAATCTCCCACCCCTTCTCTCCACCTCCCATCACTCCTCCTACCACCACTTCTCTCTCCACTTCCCCGCCTCTCTCTCTCTCTATCTCTCCCACTATCTACCTATCTCCCCCTCTCCCTCTCTCTCTCTATCTCTCCCTTCCCTCCCCCCTCTTTATGTCGCTCTCTCCCTTCCCCTCTCCTTGACTCTATCCTCCTCTCTCCCCCATCTCTCTCTCCTCCTCTCTCTCTGCCTCCCTCCCTTCCCTAACACCCCTTTTCTCCCCTCCTCCCTCCCCATCTCTCTCTCCTTCTCTCTCCCCATACCTCCCCCTTTGTCTCTCCTTCCCTTCCTATATCCCTCTCCCCCTCCCCGCCTCTCCCCCCACATATCACTACCTCCCCCTCTCCCTCACCCAATCCTCCTCTCATCCCCATCGCCCACTCCTTTTCTCCCCCTCCCATCACTCCACCTACCACCCCTTTTCTCTCTCTCCCTCTCCCTCTCTCTATCTCTCCGACTATCTCCATATCTCCCCCTCTCCATCTCCCTTTCTCTCTCTCTCTCCCTTCACCTCTCCCTGACCCTATCCTCATCTCCCTCTCCTCCTCTCTCCTCCATGTCCCTCTCCTCCTCTCTCTCTCTCATTGGCTCTCTTCCCTCCCATCCCTTCTATCTCCTCGTCCCTCCCCATCTCTGTCTCCCTCTGTCTCCCCATCCCTCCCCTTTTGTCTCTCCCTCCCTTCCTCTCTCCCTCTTCCGATCTCTCCCTCTCCTCCTCCATTTCCCTGCCCCTCTCCCACACTCTTCCCCTCCCACTATCCCTCCTCCACTCTCTCTTCATTTCCCCCTCTCCCACACTCTTCCCCTCCCACTATCCCTCCTCCACTCTCTCTTCCTTTCCCTCTCTCCCACACTCTTACCCTCCCACTATCCCTCCTCCACTCTCTCTTCCTTCCCCCCTCCCACTCTCTCTCTCCCTCTCCCCCTCTCCCTCTTTGTTCCCCTCCCACTACCTCCCCACACCTATCTCTACCTCCCCTTCTCCCTCAAACAACCTAATTTAGGATGTCATTTAACAAAAAAAAAAACATAATCATGGGTATCTTGATCGTGTCATTTAACATATATAATCCACATCATGCAGCAAACAAAAAGATCTTATGAATTGGAAATGAATAACTGTGATATTATTTAAGAAAGACAATCATTATATAAGTGTGTATTTCACGTGCCTTCGCTACTCATTAGAGTGTTTATTTGCTAGAGACATCGACTCCATGCATCGCTGGGTTGGCTTTCATACATTCATTCGCTGATCTTCTTCATCGAATTCAGATTTAAGTAACATTCGTTCTGACAAAACAGAAGTACACACCGGTAGGCATAGAGTCACACAAGAAGCACTTCCACTTCAGACGAGACATTTTACTACAAATGCAAATGAAAAAAGATCTAGGCTATTCTCCATGAAATGCTACACGGTACAGACACCCAACACAGACGCAATTTAGACGGAAACAGAGGAACCAACAAAGAGTTAAAGGAGCGGATCCCAGGCCTCATGTATTTAAAAAAAACTATGATTTGTTGAAGGAGCTGATCCTAGGCCATCCCTCGTGTATTTCAAAAGAGTTGTTATCCGTTAAAGGAGCGGATCAACGTCTAAACGGAAAAGCCTCAGATGATACTTTTCAGGAAGTCATCTATCCACGTAGGGGTAAAAGTGGAAACCAAGTCATCTATACATTTCGGTGCAAAATTGGAATGTTCAGAATTCAAATTGAATTTGAATTTAAAACGGAATCTTTGATAGTCGCTAATGTAATTGATTGGTATTTATTTATTTACCTTCAATAACAAAAAAAACATGAAATTCTTTTCTTGAGATTCTCCCGCAAAGCATTTGGGTAAAAAATTGAGATTCTTTTCAAGAGAGCGGATCAACGTATATAACGAAAAAGCATGAGATGCTTTTCTTGAAATTCTCGTGCAAAACAGCTGAGTAAAAAATGGAAACTCTTTTCAATACAGCGTCAACGTATATAACGAAAAAGCATGAGATGCTTTTTTTGAAATTCTCATGCAAAGTAGTTGGGTAAAATATTGAGATTCGTTTCAAGAAATTCTCGTCACATTCCGTGAAAATTTCGAATGTTCACTCAAATTTGGAATGTGTTTGAATTTCTTTGATACTCGGTAAATGGTAAATATATATAGTTTATAAAATAATCTTGGCACAAGTTTTTTTTTGATATTTTTTTAGAATGTGGTTCAATTCCAATTTGAATTTAAGGTGGAATTTTTGATACTTCGTAAATACATTTTTTTATCTAAGAATTTTGAGGAGATTGAACTTGGAATGTGGGAAGTCTAAGGGGAGATTTTTCATCTCCACAAATGCACAACTAATCTCACTTCACTAATGAGGAACCTTAGGGACCTAGCTTAAAGCCTGACAAGGATCTTTCATCTCCATCAATGAACAACTACTATAAGTTCACTAATGAGGGACCTCGGGGACCTAGCATACAATTTTATATACATTATAAACATGAAATAAATTTTATAATATTAATAAAATAATCACAACCCATTATGCCATTTAAAGTGCAATTTTAAAACCTAAAAATATAAACATAAATTCTAGCAATTTTTTATAAATCATATATTGTAACATTATATTTTTGATAAAGTAATAATAACACAACCCATTCTGCCATTTAAAGTGCAATTTTAAAATCTAAAAATATAAACATAAATTCTAGCCATTTTTTATAAATCATATATTGTAACATTATATTTTTGATAAAGTAATAATAACCTTGCAATATTTAAATGTATGTTAAATAAATATACACTTTCATATTTAGAAATAGGAAGATTTACATAAAAAATAATAACCAACATAAATTAAATAACAAATTCATATTACCTTACACTAAAAATATATATTTGATGATAAACAGATTGCAGTTTTATAATAAAAGACAAATAAATAAATATATGATTATAAAAAATACAAATTTATAATATATATGTATGTAAGTAAATAATTTAAAATATATACAATGTGATTTTTTTATATATAAAAAAGACCATGAGAGCATTCACTATATTTTTTGTTTAAATTATTCATATTAAAAATAATAATAATAATAATAATTTAATTGTAAAAACAAAAAGAGTAGAGCATCTAGGGATAATAATAATAATTTACTTGGAAAAAAAAACCAATAGAGAATCTCGATATAATAAAATAAATGGAGTTAAAACAAACTAAACTAATAATGGAGAAACTATTAAATGCGGTAAATACATAATTACTCCATTTGTAAAATCAATTTAACAAAGTTTAGGGAGGTTCGAGTGCGAACTCAATTAGTCTGGTTTGAGACTTGACTACAATTCGAAATGACAATTTCTCAATTGAGTCTTGCCTTAGGAGAAGCTGATGGACGGAACGAAGTTTTTAAGGACGGAAAGCATTGGAGTAAGATCTGTTAGTGTTCTGACTAGCAACAATTTGAAATCACAATTTCTCATCCAAGTATTTCTTCAACGAGGACTTTTTCGTTCATTCTTCTTGTTATAATAAAGGGTGAGATCAGACCAAAACGAAATACTTCGCGAAATGCTGAAGAAATCATTCTTGTTGTTATAATAAAGGGTGAGATCAGACCAAAACGAAATACTTCGCGAAATGCTGAAGAAATTGTAGAATTGAATGGACTAGGGTTTTTGATGGATTTCAATAAATGCTGAACTGAAATAAAAAATGATTGCATGAAATATAGTGAAGATGGATAAAAACGAGCTTAAATCAACAAATAAACTGAAATCAAAAAATCTTTTACCGAGATAACGAAATGCCACCTAAAATCAGAAATCTACGTAAAATCTTTTACCGGTAGATTTCTGGAAGGACCAATTTCCGCTCCACCAACAATACAATTGAAATCGTTTGGCAGGGTTTATGAATTCGCTTGCCCTTGATTTTTTCAGCTCGAGCAACAATGTTTTAATTCTCAATTCTCAAATAATATTCGATCTCTTGGCGAAATAATATTCTATCTCTTCGCGAAATACATTACTATTGATTAGATTCTCAACTCTCAAAGAACATTATATCGCTTGGCCAAATAAACACAGCTACACAGAATGAATAAATAACTAGCGGTGAGGCCTTGCAGAAGCCTAATAGATTCATGAACATCTAAAAACACAGATACATACGCGCTAACCATACAAGATATTGTAATGGCAGATGCATACGCGCTAACCATACAAGATATTGTAATGGCTCCGTGATAGTCTACTGTTTCAGAATCATTCCTTTTTCTCTTTGCTTTTCTGTCATTTTTCTGAGTTTTTTGCTTTGTTGATTTTGTGCTTTCAATATATTATAGTGTTTTCGGTTTATTACACATGCACAGTCATCCGCTTTTTGTTTTTGCTTTCTTGATTTTATGTTTAGAATCTTTCTCCCGGTGTTTACGGCGCTTTTTAGCTTTATTATAACCGCACGGTCATCGACTTTTTGTGCTTTCTTCCTTTTTTTGTGCTTTCTTATTTTCCATTTTTATTTATTTAAATATATATT